>LUCH01017319.1:0-52777 GCA_013368495.1 Paragonimus heterotremus
TGTCTTTTCTTCTCTCTTCCTATACAGGGTTTGCTTTTTATTCTTCTTCATGATTGTGTGGCAGTTAAGCATCACTGTGAACCACTGATGTATTGCTGCCTATGATGATGATGACGAGGATATCACCTCCCGGAAGAAGAATTGTTGGAAGCATTTGCGACACGCCGAATTTTTACGGCTTCAGCAAACAGTAATTATGTGGAGGTGATTAAAATTGGAAGGTCATTGATAAATACTGGAAACAGAAGCGGGTCAAGAAGTGAACTTCGGGTTACTCCACTGAGGCTATGCCTGTAGGAACACAATGCACGATTTACGCAAACCCTGTTGAGACGACTGGCAAAAACGGTTAAAGCTACTAAAGAAGATTGTCTTGTACCCTTGACAGGATTGCCTACTTATTGAAACAGCGTCGTCCACTCGGTCAACTGTCCTGGCAAGGTATACAACATCAACCCTGTAAGACGCTGGCGTAATAATCTAGTCTAAATGGTGCGGGGACTATAAATTTACTAACCACTAACTGCTCGTTAGTAAAGACGTAGTCCAGCCGCAACGGGTTGTGATCAGTACGCAACTAATTGAAGCTAGAGGTGTGTTCCATGAAGTCCACTGCTGCGATTGTGTGAAAAAATTGTGCAACCACGGAAATGTTGACGCCTGCTTGTGAGAACGCTGGAAAGTTTACCTCAGGTTATTGGAAATCGACCACCAAGAAGATATGAGAGCATCCTAGGGTGGATACAGCTTCCAACTCAGATAAAGAAGGTTCACCTTTCGAACTGTCGGAAGGTGGAGCACGATAACCAACACCAAAAATAATTCAGGTGCATCGAGCTCCAAGCGGTTTCCAGAATCGCAACAAGCGTTGAATTGTTACAAAAGAAGGTCTGAAAAGAAGTGTGAACATAGGGGCTAATCTTCGTCCTCCACTTACAGTTCTATCAGCAAGGAAAAAAGCCATATCTTCTAGGACGGATTCAGAATCTAGGCAAGAAATGCCGTGCCACGGCTAGGATATGGTAACAATCCATGACCTTGTGGAAGAACAAAGTTTGCGAAGCTCCGGTAATTTATTCACTAAACTAAGCGCATTTATGAACATGCACTTTGCAGTCAGTGGTAAACAAAGGAACAGTATTTTGTGATTGTGAATGAGGTATTTCGTTCACAGCGCAAGTACGGAGAGGGTCACCGATGCCACAGAGGCCGGGTGTAGTAAGCACTGAATTCATATCCCCAGTGGGCACCGTAAACTGGATGGTGGGCTTACGGTGCTTGGCTCTTAGTAAACCCCGTTCCTCCTTGGAGTGATTGGGGTGAAACAAACTTCCGCTATGAACAGAGCTACGGGGATGGCAGAGCCACCCCAGTATATCCGATGCCACCTCTTCGGAGGTGACAGTAATTTTGAGGAATTGTCGTTGAGCTCCCCATAGCCAGGGCTTCCGATGTTCGATGCAGTGAACACTCGGCATATGAACAGTTGACAGCAATCACCACTGGTTGTTATCATGTTCCCGGCTGTCGTTGAGGGAATCGGAGCCACTCCTAATGGTAGCGTTGCGAGATCTGTCAGTGGTCCCAGATTCCTTCCTAACGGGCTTTTGTCTCTCTCGTTCATCCCATGGTACATGGTGCATGAAAGCCAGAGAGTAGCGCAACAACTTATTGGTCGCTAGAAGAACGCCCTCCGTCAAATTTTTTGACGAACCGCGACCCTTTCTAACCAAGTTTCGTCAGCACGTGCCGAATCCACTTCTCTGGCCAACTCAGTGATAGATTTCGCGACAGAGATCTGCGCCAATTTTGGTACAGGCCCCTCAGTCAGCTCGTCGAGGAGCTTTAGGCAGCCGGAAGCATCTTCCTAGAGGTTCCAAATAATTGCGGAATCCTCTCGAGCAGTAGAACTCAATTTTTTTACGAGCAGCGGTGCTGGTACCGTTAGTTAATTCTCCTGACCTTGCGCCATCCTCAACGCAGCTCCCCCGGAAAGCAAACCGAGCTTTGTAGGTTGGACTTGGCAGAGAACTTCAGAATTCTGTGGTGTATTTACACGCTTTCGGCGAGTTGTCAGCGGTAAGTGGTATGAGTGTTTCCGAAGTTACTGAGGTAACCCCCTTTAACTTTCCTTCAGAAGCAGCTGACTAGTATGATACTGTGTCCTTAACACTTGGATTACCTACCTTATTATAGCAGCAGATCAACAGATGTTGCATTTACTGCGTAGGGCGAGGTGCTAGCTACGGAACTAGCATCTTGCCTAACTACCATACAACAAAGTCGAACAAGGTTGACGCAGTCCAGCTGTGCTGCTGTCATCATTTAATGAACCCTACTAGACATACCTAGGCACGAGATGTGGGACTGTGTTACGCGAAACAAGCATTAAATAACATGGTCCCACCGTCACCGGTGGGTAATTGCAAGTACAGGCATAAACCAAGAGTGACTAAATGAATATGAATGAGCTGCTTTTTAACTCTCGAGGTACTTAGGGTAATGAAGTAATCAACTGCTCAGCCTCCCTTTGAAATGACCGGGCGAGCCGAATACTGTTCACACAAGGTTGTGGTTGAGCGTTTGGATTTGATTATTATGTTATGTTTATTATGAGGTTGCTGGCGTTGCGGTCAACACGCTAGTCTCCTAAGCGCGACGGCCAGAGTGCAAACTGCGATCCGCACAAGGACAGATGCTGCTGACAAGTTCTAATAAGAGCAAGGCTTAAGTCTAGTACTTCTTTTCGAATCAGGCTAGCCGAAAGACTTATCTGAATGCTAGGGCGGCAGCCGTGTATGGCTGGTGTTCGGTTTTAAAATTACCCTATTCCCAGAACCTTCGTTTCTTAATTGGCTATTAGTCAGCCAATCTGCACATAAATCCACACTCACGATACTCAACTTTTGCCTCAAGGTGCTCGGTCCGAATACGTATTATCTCGCATGATATGCATTGCTTGTGTTCACTTGATTCTTTCTTACAGATGCGCTGAGAAATACGTATCGTCACTGACGTGTAGCTCTTAGTTGTCTGTATGAAAACTCTGGAATACATCAAGCTCTAGTGATTGTAATGATATAGACACTGTTTGAGTGGTTAAAATGTCTAAAAATGTGTCTCATCAACTAAAGAATTTAAAATACTGTTAGACCCTGACGTTCGTAGATTCGTCGAGCCAGACTTATTTTACCCCTAACTCCTATCCATGTGCTGGATATAGAGTAGTCGCGCACGTAGTTCACTGGGCATATGATAAAGTCTTAGCTCGCTGAGCAACCGTTCCCGATCTTAAAAATACGGCAGCGCGAGAGCGTTTGTTACCACTAAAGTGCCGAAGTGCAAAAATATTAAAAAACTAGCGGAAGAAAAAAAACAGCGAACATCGATATTGAATCTATCAGATTTACGAAGTATGTGGTCCATATCCATATGAACACGATCAAATGCAGGTCAGCTGGCAGCAGTGTGGTAAAGCGTAAACAAACCTAGGTGTAAAGATAAACGAAAGCTAAATAGTAGAAAGTAGGGGCAGATAAACTGCTCGAAAACAGAGTTTGACGAGTTGACGATATTAAGTTTTGGTAATACTTTGTACTTATCGTTCGTCGAGAGGACAGTCCACCGCACACGATTCAGCTTGAGAATTGTAATAAAGCGCATTGTCGTCACCTTACCTAACCATATATACTTCCTTCCACTTTCTTTCAAGTCCTCGAATACGCGGGCTGGCCGCTTTCCAGGACCGGGTAGAGGACGTGACCAACCAGAGCTCGAAGTCAAGGGTCAATGAACGCAAGGCTACTGCTGATTGGGAACTCGGTTGCGGGCCGTGGAAATCCCCTATATATATCGATAGGGACACGATTTGAATTGAGCTCTTTCGGTATTTGTGTTATGCCATCACACGTTTTTCCTCAACTAGTGCCTTTCCTCTTTTGTGAGGTATACCTTATTGTGTTTCGGCTGCAAACGTTGGGCGCTGTGTGTGCTACCACCTCTGATTGAATAATTGGATTATTACAAAATAAGAATTATTAACGAAGGTGGAAGAAATAAAGACAGGAACGGCGGCCATCAACTTGTTTTCCTACACACGTCCGATTTTACACGCTCAACGCAGAGAGTCACTTCAAAAGAAATGTCATCTTTCAAAATATCAAGCGGTGTTGCTTAGTTTGAAGCACTTGCACAATGCTAATCAACAACTGATTGCCGGTTGCATGATTCCGGCTCCATGACAGAAATTGATGGAAAAGTGACAGCAGGGTATGTTAAAATACCAAAACAATAGTAATTTGACCTGACGTGAGAGGTTTGAAGGGCAAACGACTGACTGAAAGGTCATGAGGTTGAAGTGAATGCCTGAGGCCCTTATGAAGACTGTCAGCGTTTTAGTCACGGATGGCATACATGTGCGCATACGTACCGAGAGCGGCATGGAAACTAGAGCAAGCAGTAGAAGTTGTCAAAATGAGGCTAGGTTCGGATCTTGAAGCAAGAGGTCATTACTCTGGTCATAGGGTTTGTTGCGCCTATACGATGGTCGATAGTTTGCGATGAGCAGTGAGTGTTTGTCTTTACTCAAGGGTGTGTTCCTGAGTCCTCGCACCCGCTCCTGACGAGTAGGCAGTGAAAATATTACATCCAAGGTGAATCGTTTTATGACATCGTCCATTATCCCCACATTTTCGCACGTGTTTCTGCGAAGTAGGCCTGGTTTAACAAGCATTATCATTTGTTGACAGCCAGTGCATGAGCGGCGTACGTCAAGGCTGCCCCCTTTAACCATTTTTGTTAAATTTCGTCATGGACGAAATAATGGGGGACTGTCTGCGGCACCCAAATGATGCCGGTGTGGACCTCCTACCTAGTGAAAGACTGACTGATCTTGATTATGCTGACGATAAGGTGTTGCTGTTTGACAACTTTCAAGCGACACAAGCAACGCTGAACGCAATTTCGCATTCTGCTAAGTACTTCGGAATGCGCTTTGTAGCCTCGAAATGTAAAGTACTTCTGCAAGATTGCTGTGACTACGTAAGTTTAATTTAAGACAATGAAACCATGGAGGTTGTTGACCGATTTGTACATCTGGGAAGCTGCTTCAGCGGCGGCGGAGGTGTAGGGAATGAAATAGAGACGCGTATTTCCAAGGCTAGGGCGGTGTTTACTAGTTTGAGGCACCTATGGCGACAGAAAGGTATCTCTCTGAAACTTAAGGGTCGCGTATATCAGACAACTGTGAGAGCTGTATTACTTTACGGCAGCGAAACATGGCCGCTTAGAATAGAAGACGTGAACCGTCTTCAGGTGTTTGACCACCGATGTCTGCGTTCAGTCGCTCGTATCGGGTGGCACCAGCGAGTAAGCAACGAGGAGGTTAGGAAGTGGATGTTTAGCATTGATTGTCAAGAGAGTTCTTTTATTCAATCACTACATTTGCACAGACTTAGATGGTTAGGCCATGCACTAAGGATTCCAACTAATCGCTTGCCACACCGAGCACTGTTTGCCGACGCTGCGGCCGATTGGCGCAAGGTGCGAGGTGGACAGATGATGACCTGGCGTAGACAAATGAAATCGTTCACGAAGGGGTTGGGTACTGTAGATCGGGTTCGTCTCCCGAGCTGGAGCCCTCGCGACTCATAGAGTCGATGGCTTGAAACTTTAGGTGAGATGGCAGCTAACCGAGCTAGGTGGCGTGAATGTTGTCGTTGTTTGTCCGAGTTGTCTCTGAAGTGAGTGCACTTAATGACGCGTGGCAGTGAAAGCCGTGAGGAAGCTGTCTTGCTGATGACGCCTCACTTTCACTTACAACTCGGTTGTTTGTTTGCATGCTGGTCGGCTTATGCGCGCCATTCGCGCCATACATACTTTGCGGCTTGCTTGCGCGCTCGGCTGTCGGATCCTTAGCCTCCCTAGCTATTTCGCATATCGGTGTCGTCTAGCGCTGATCGCGACCATTTGTAATTACCGTATAATATATTTTCGGTCTGCGCAATTATCTGAATTTTTTTTTCACGTCTGGTATTTCTGCGTATACCTGGGGAAACGTTAATTTAGTGCACGTACGCACTAAAACAGTACTAAAGAAATCATAATCGCTCATGGCTGGTCATATTGACATACAAAGTCACAAACTGTACGTTAATTGGTGTAATACAGAACAGAGAAATTGGCGAATAACGAAAGGCGTAACATTGAGGCTGTTCGTCCTATGTTGATGTGGTATCTTTAACGCGACGTTTGGATTGGCCCCTTGTTAGATCTTCTATTTCGTCGGGGTTTGGATTAGCGGTCAGTCGAGTAGATCTCTACCACACTAAGGTAGCCGACACTGTTACGGTATTCTTCGAACGGACAATAGCAAACCATTCTTGTTTTGATGACAGTATCTTTCTGGCGAGTACAAATTTTTAGCGTTCTATACACCAGTGTGAATTACTACGACTTCCATCGCTTGGTTAGTCGTGGTCACAAATTAGCAATATTGATGTCAGTTATCGCTGACGACAGTTTTCTAACAGGGGAACATCCAGACAAAAGTCAGCCAATTCCATAGGTTTATATCGGACTACTGATTGCGTAGGGTTGCCAAGGCAGTGAGACAAGAATTAACGAGTATACGACAAAACCAGGAGGTTAGATGAAGCACCCTCAAACAAGGTGCAACGTCCAACGGTTGACCGTGATAACCGGCAAATTGTTCTATACGGTAGAAAAAAACTGCCCATTTTCCCAGAAATTTGTTGTAGCTTACTATACATATACTACGCGCAGCATTTATTGGAGTGAGTTGTCAACGGCTTATTCCTTGCATCCATGGGCAGGGTTGGACCCTCACAGCTAAGTGAATCAGACTACCAAGTCATTGATCCTCGATAGAGTCGTCCAAGAAAAATTTCCATCCTGTTGCCTCTCGGATCTGGCTTTGAATCAGAGACTCAGAGTGGAGTCCTTCAAGTAGACTGTATTTCCTTTTATCTCACGAGTCAAGCTGTTGAATCAGAGACTCAACCTGATGTCCCGCTTGTCATTCCGAGGCATGTTCATGCACTCAACGCGTTGTCTGTCGTGATACTGATTGTGCTCACGCTGCTAACTTGGTGCAGCACGGACGGGCCGAAACGTCGCAACGCATTGATTGCCATGGAGCTAAGCCGCTATAGCACCGTTGTCACACCCAGATAAGCTCCGAAAACAGGTGTTGGGTACATTTTCTGTTGGATAGGTTACTCAGCAGAAGGTGCTTGGAGGCACGGTGTCTGTATCGTAGTAACTGATCGCATTGACTCTTTATTGATAAGGGAAACGTGTGGCGTCAGCCGTCGAATCATGTCCGTGCGCCTGCAGCTCGGTCGAAATAGGTCTGCTGCATTTCCTAATGCTTATGGTCCAACTATGTGTCGCAGCAATGACACAAAGGATCAGTTCTACAATCGGCTGTCCAACACAATCCGCTTGACACTGGTGAGCTACCGACTGCCTTTTCTGAATGACTTCAACACGCGAGTTGAACGCGACTCAACAACCTGGCCGGGTGTCCTTGGACCCCATGGTGTTGGTGCAGGCAACGAGAACGGTGTTTATCGGCCACTCACGAATTGGCTATCACAAACATCCGACTCGAGCTAGATATGAGCGATATCACGACGTGGACTCATCCACAGAATGGTCATCACCATTTGCCTGACTACGTGATCCTGCGGTTGCTCGGCATTCGCGAAGTGCGTATCACGGAGTGGTGCGCGAGGTCCAATGTAGCGCGAATCGTACACTGGTCATGACCAAATTGTTTATTCATGATTGCAAGCCCGTTTTGTTGCGGATCCTCCGGACAGCGTCAGAAGGTGCATGCTAAACGTCTGCGGAATTCAAAAGCTAGGTTTACTTTTCAATATATACTTGCCTACCGTTTAAAAGGCGCTCTCATACCCACTACCCCAAGGTATATGGGAACACCTGAATGAACAGATCACGGCAGCAGCCATCGAGTCGACAGGCATTCAGCATCAGAAACGATTAGGCTGATCTGACGACTACAATGTAGCTATCCTCAACCTGATACAAATTGAGGGTGCGGTATATGCTGTTCCCACAGTGGACCCGGATAATGAGGCCGAAAGAGTGTTCGTCGACAACCCATTGAATGGTTCTATAGACTCAAAGAGGATTGGTGGGAAATGTTAGCTGATGCAGGGCTGCGCAGACCGCCGATAACGCGAGAGGTTCCACGATTCGTTGGAAGCGATTTTCAGCCCATCATTTCAGTCTACCAAAGCATTTGTAGGTGACTGCTAGACTTACAACTTGACACAACGCATTTTCTATCGGAATTTATATACCCGAGGTCTGTCGAAGTCAACAGACTGTCTTGATCAACTCTTGATGATTCTGCAATCAATGATATCAAACAAATGTAATAGTGAATGAGGATAAACGTACGTTCGAGGTAATTAATCCGAGGAAAATAGTCCACGGACGCGTGGCGTCATGTGGCACTAAAACACTGTAGTCAACTCAGCAAATCAAGTGTGCTGTAATTGATACGAAAACTTTGGTCAACTGGGGGAGGAGGAATCAAGATGGACACACCAATCAGTGGATTGGCGTGAACTCCGACTTTTCATGTACTTAACCAAAGGACCTCATAAAAGTCTGACGCAAACAGTTTGGTTGCCTACTGAACCGTCCTACTACTGTTCATTAGGTGACTGTGAATAGTTTGCTACAAAAAAATGCCTAAACTTCATTTGCTCCCACCCCAGATTTGGCTAAGATGCAAAGATCTATCGTACGACTGCGAAGTGGGAAGGCTACAGGTGGTGATAGATGGACGGGGGAAGTCCTGAAGGATGGCAGCCCAGTTTTCAAACGTGCCTTGCTCTAGTTGGTTCATTTCATATTGGACCAGGGAGTAGTCCCTCAAGTGTTCAAAGATGCTCTGATCGTACCTTTGTTTAAAGGTAAAGGGAGCAAACAGTGTACCGACAGTTGTCGGAGCTTCCGTCTACTGAGCTATGATGAAAGGGTTCTGGCAAGAATTCTGCTGAACTCTCTCAGGGCAAACGTTTTGGAGATTACTGTCCCTGTGGAGCAGTGGAAATTTAAAGTAAGTGGCGGTGCGATCTAAATGTTGTTCGCTGTTCAATAAGTCCAGTGGGCCTGCCGTAAAAGCAACCAGCCGCTGTGTGTCCTCTTCACAGATTTTACTAAGGTGTTTGATCCCTGAGGCATTTTGAGTGATACTTGGTAAATTTGGATGTCCTGGTAAGTTTGTCAACCCACCCAGAATGCTACATGTTAGCATGAGGATGAAGGTACGATCGTGTGGATCGACCTCTAATGATTTTAACATCGCGACTGATGTGAAGCTGGGTTGACTCTTAACCCCAGCCCCACTTGGTTTATTGCTGTTTGTAATGCTGACAGTTGCCCCTTCAGAACTTGGAGGACGGTGTTGAGGTTGAATACCGCGCGAATGGCCATTCAATAAATATTCGGTCCTCCAAACCAGCTACGTACCTCGATATTGTGCATGATTTTTCTTCGCAGATGATAGTGCGCTGTTTGTACATAGCGAAGATAAAATTCGATAACTGGCCATGGTTTGCGCGACCGAAGTATCCAAATTTGGTTTGGATGTCGACGCAGGTAAGAATTTTTTTCAGCCTCCCTCGGACAGAGGTGATATGCCCGTGACCGAAGTCGGCATGAATTGGGATACTTTGTATACCTGTGCAGACTTCTGCTGTTGGGGTAGCAACAGTTCTGTCCGTGGACCGCTGGGTGGGAGTTCATGTGGCGAAGGCCAGTGCTGCTTTCGACCGTCTTGAAAACATGACTGGAAAAACAACAGCCTGCAGATAAAAACCAGGCTGCTTGTCCGCCGCCCAATGGTGACGTCTACAGTGTTGTACGGCAGGGGAAATTGAACAGTGTGGCAACGGAATATGCGTTATCTAAGCCGCTTCAATGTGCAATGTCTAGGACGCATCTTGAGTATTCGATAGCCGGGCATGTTTCTGAACCCCGATGTACTTCGGCAAATGGACACAGATGGGATGGGAGTCATGTTGATGTTCAACCATCTTCGTTGGTTAGGACATGACTGTAGAATGTGCGATGACCGAGCTCCGAAACATATACTGTACAGTGAAGGGAAATCAAGTAAGCGAAATTCTAATGATCGTAAACGGAGGTCCTGGGATGTTGTCCAAGCTAGTCTTTCACGTTGTAGTATTGACTAGATCCTGGGAGGACTTGACGTTAAACCGAACGGTCTGGAGGGATACGATCCGGACGGGTGTCAGAAGGTTCAGTGAGCAACATTTGCGCGATTATAAATTCACGTGCCTCGTACGCAAAGGAATAATTGTTGTCGTAGGTCGTGGTGACGTGACTATGTGGTGTTGTGATGAATACAGCCGAGAATGCGCTGACTGTCCCGAATTTTCTGGTTATCAACTTACTCATGGTACATCATCGGCAAGAAGACTACGAGTACGTTAGGTTCAAGTGGGTTATGTCAAATGTCTTTTACATTTCTACCAACCGGAGGCCGTCGTCGCTTGCTAAATCATTCGACCCATTTTCAGAAACCCAGGTCATAGTGGCCTTCTGTTTGCTCTCTCTTTCAGCTTCGTTGGTGAATTATATGGTAGATATTCTGTTTGTTTTTCAGTCAGACCTTCAATTTTTGTTTCTTGTTTATCATTTCTAGAGTGTAATACTATATACTTCCATATTGACCTACTTCTTTTGTTATATTTTCGGGGATTTTCTTCGCAGTTGGAGCCTGTCCATTTATTTCCTTAGAGATGAAGGTTTCAGTTCCTTGTCAGTCAGTTATTTGGCTAACTAGCACTGGCCGGCTAGACACAAAGGCTTCAGCTCACATAACTTCTGGTCTTATTCCCCTGGAATTACGGTAGATACGTGGTGTGTGTGTGTGTGGAACCACAGATAGTGCATTGCAAGCAGCTTGAGGTGGATGTTATGTACGGGTGTCATTCGGCCTCGGTCACTTTGACAGGCTCGTCCAAAACGGAGGCTGCCAAGCCGTTGTTTGTAATGCTGTAAATCACTGGAGCGGCTGCTTGGTTGTCGGTACTTCTCTGTGGGACGACCTATTCCCTCCATCATTCAGTATAATACGGCGTACACTGCTGCTCTTACATAATTTCTGGGGAAAAACAGTGAAGATCGCTGGCTAGTTAACACAATACACTCATGATTGAACAAGGCGCTGCGACCGGAAGCTCCCGAAAACCTTTCTGTCTCATATGAGCAGCGAGTGCTAAACGTGAGACAATTTGCGAAGTCGTCAATAGCTTGCAACTTGCAACGATACGTAAGATGCCGAATTGTGCATTTTCGATTACAGTTAGGATAGTTAGCCGCGCCGTATATCACGCCTTCATATAATTTCTCTTAATGGTCTGTTGAGATTTCTTCGCCCTTGGAAGTTGAGTTTCATAAAACGTCGCAAGGTAGTCAGCTGCGATGAACTCTGTGATTTTTCGCCGGATTTTGGCCCGGCTGTAAACGAAGTTGTTTGCTCCGCCTGAGACGTCATGGGCCGGCGGAGTCATTCTAAATCATTGAGGCCCGGCTAACATTGTACACATTTCCCCACAGGATTCTTCTAATTTTTGTGCTGATCGTCGGGAGGCCAGTCTGTTTTTTTTAATCAGTTTGATGCTACTTGCAGATGTGGTGCTCCGCACACCAAGTGTCACTGATGAACAACCTATTTTCAGAAAGTATGTTGGATTTCGCTCCCGCCGTGGCAGCCAGTTTCACATGTTCGTACTCCGCCGACTGTCTGGACACCCGATTCATACAAAAATTCGACAATTATTGTCTTTCTAGACATCTTCAGTTTAATTGACAGAAGCTCTTTGGAATTGTTTATCAAGCAACTGTGTGTACGAGAATCAAGTCAACATCCTTAATGCAATTTACTGCCAGACCTTGGGCTGGGTTAAGTCTTGCAATAGACTCTGGTCGACCTTTAAGATCCCAAGTGGAGTGTGAAGAGTCTGCTCACTCTCCCGCTTCCTATGCGACTTTTCGATGAACGATATCTTGCAGCACAGCCTGATAAATTGGGAATATGATGTTATGAAAATACTCCATCAGGACATCACTTTAATCTGTGTGAATACGCTGGGGAGCATAACGTTACAGACGGATTGGCGGTTTCAGTTCATCAGTTTGGTATGCTGTCCGCACAGTCTAAATACACGGTGCTGTTAAGCAACGGGCATTGCTCTGCGCCTGCTATCACCCTTGGTAATGAGCCGTTTTGTGTGGTCGAGTTCACGTAGATTGGGGTGTGCATCAATAATGTTAGTGTCCGACAAGGTCGCATAGGATGTAGCTAAGTATCAGATGGTTTTGCCACCCTTCTTTTAATTGGAAGTCCAGTGTATTGGTACTTCGCTAGCAGCTTCATTGTGCGGTTATGAAACTCGATACATCTTTGCAATGGATGTTCCCGGATTATCCGTTTTAAACCATCGATGTATCCAAAACATTCAGCGACCTGCCAAAAATCGTGAAATTTGCTGAAGTATCTTCAAGACTGACAGACTTTGTCGACCGCTGAACGTAATGATCTAATCTCAGTTGCTTCGTTGGCTCGGACACATCCCATGAATGGCATCTCACTGCTTGCCACACCATGCTTTGTTTGCAAAGAGTGGGTCAAGTTGGGTGCAGCAGCAGTGGTGTGGAAAACCTTTATATGCACAGAGTTAATGTATTTTCTTTCCCCTCCGCTTTTTTATTCTATATAATCCACTATATATATATATATACAAAGATTTGCAATACCAACGCCATTTCATCCAACCTAACACATTCATTTACGGCATTCACCTACTTTTGTGATAACGAATCTTAGAGTAAAATCTTAACGTTATAGTGTACTGTTCCGTATTCAGTGCATGTTCCCTCCTCAATTTTAAAATGTTTTAGTCTGTTAGGTGCTGGGTAGAAACGCTTTACCAGGTTTCTCTCTAAGATGTCTACGACGAATTTAAGCAGAAACTAGACGGTTAATTACCTACAACGGACACTACTTGAAGTGGCGGACAAACTCTCACTTATGTAGTAAGTGTACAGGTATCCTAGATTATTGATATTTTCGCGAGATATTTTGCTAGAGAGGTAACCTCAGAAAACATTACACTCAGTTGACTCGAACGCTTCTCTCAGGATTACAATTACTGAGTGCTGGCCACTTGCAAGATTGTTGAGGTTCCAAGACCCATCACGTCATCATCCTCATCATAGACAGCAATCTGTAAGCCATTAACCACTCACGCTAATGCTTTATCGTCTCACAACCGTGGGGAGAAAAAAACAATTCTTTTATCGGTAGCAGAAAAATAGGAAAGATGGGATCTGAACACTAATAATATCCATGTTTAAATCTAGTCATTCAATATCAAGGTAACTCTTTCTTTCAAACAAATAACTAGGCTGTAAGTGTAAGATGTCAGAGATTCTGGACGATGGTGCATTTTGACGTATCGTGCATCCCAATGATCTCAGGTTAAACTGGGCAGTGCGGTGATCACAGTGACAGTCGCTCATGTCAGGAAGACCTGTAGATAGAAGTCTGACGAATAGCGATCTCCTGGTCCCTCAATCAGGGTTGGAAGAAAGCTGTCACCTCTTTCTGGACAAATTGGTACTAGTTCAAGTACGTTGCCACCTACTTCTACCATGTCACACAGATTTTTGATTTAGATTCTTTGATTGATATCTTGGTATTCTACTTTCTGGGTTAGGGTGTCCCGACGATATCTCAACTCGCATACAACCGTGAACATCCGAAACACTACTGATTATGTACACCTTCGACCGTATCTGTTTAAACAGTACCGCTCTGTGTTCTTCATACAACAGGGCGGATAGTCGAAATTGTACCAGCACTTATCTTTCACTTATTGCTTTACCCAATGTACTTCCTAAACCCTCTTAGCTCTCAAGATATTCGCACCAAGTCTAGTAAGAATGTAGTCAAACAGCTTTGGCGTCCTGTTTAACATGCTGTCAATGAATGGATTAAGAACAGCACTATGTTACGAGCAGGTTGTAATAATCTACCTTTCAACCACCTTGAGTGAGCTTCCTCAGGAGTGTTGTAATCGAAGTCACGTGTGATTTCGTTAAATGTGACCTTGAATTTTAGTTCTTGGAGTTAGGTTTACCATACTCCTACCATTCACCAGCAAATAATGCCTTTTCATTATCTCGGTCATCGGTCACGAATGTTTCTCAAATATCCACTGAGGGGACTATAGAATTTGCCCGACAGTCAGCTCATTTGTTTCTGGCTTATTTACGGATGCAATGACGATCGAATACCGAGAATCGATATACCTCTTCTACACGAATGGGTCAGTTCTCTGATTCACTAAGCAAAACTCAATGTGCACGCGTTGTAAACCCTGCCTTTAATCAATAACTGCACGTCTTTGCGACGCCACAATTGACAAAGATTGTGCACTCCTTGCTTTCGCTATCTTTGCGGGCACTTCGTGAACTGTATTACAAACTGATAATGTGACACTGTCCACATAGGATTTTACTTCCAGTGGTACCGTTTTTCCAATCAATTTCAAACTAATCCTAGTAGTCCCCCGTTATCCATGTGCATATATGCCGGGCATGACTAACTGCCAGAAATTTCGTCACTAGCGCTATTTCCTTCGTTTGTTGTGAATCATGTCCTCTGCAACTGTTGCGCTTTGCTTTGTGGTGTTTTATACTGCTGGCCATACCTCCCCGGTACTGAAGTTCTTATGCTTTCCGAACATAGTTGTTCATCCCGGCCTTTGCCATATGGATTTGTTCAATGAACTTCTGCTGGAAAACGTTAGGGATGACTATTGGCTCTCCTTTGAAAATTACTTCCTCTTTTTAAACAAATTGATCATGGTCCCTGACAAATATCGTTGATTCTTCAGCCGAACTCTTCATCTTGCAACCAGTCGTTTTTCCATATCACAAGTACATTTTTTGAATAGTTAATGCTTCCCACTTGTGTCTTGCGACCCACCCCTCTGTTCGTCAGTACCATCCTGTAGTCTGTTGTAGCAACCGGTGCCGAGCTCAGAATCGTCCTCCCTAGCGCCTGTTATATTGGCGAGAGAGGACATCAGCGATGTTTACTTGATCTCCGAGCTTACAAACTAGCTCACAGTTATTTTTTTTGCTGTCCAACTATCACACTTTATTGACGCCGAAGCGCGGTATTCATTGGCTTTTTTGTTATTACTGATCGAACAGTTTGGATTTTTATAGCACACGAGGCAAATTGCCATGTTGGGAAGTTCGGGAATTCTTAGGTTGAATGGCATCTAAACGGAGGATTGGCGTCAAATCTATGCTTACAGCGAAAAAAGTCCATCATGTAATATCCACGTTTCTTCGGATTGTTGGTCGGCGAACGTTTGTTCTGTTGTTTGTTCCTATTTGAGTGTCAGAAACATGTGTGGTTTATACTTGAAGACAACTTGCTGGCATAACACAGACGGATGTACCAGAATCTAGTTAACCTCACTAACAATTTTCTTCAATAAGAAATTTAGCGTAAATCCAGGAACATCTCGTACATCATTCAGCACTTGTTGGATTTGTGACTCTGATCGCTCTGACGGTGGATGACTTGTATTGTTTCGCAAAATGGTTCTTCTGATGCCTCATGCACCTTTTTCCAAAACTCTGAACACTTCTCTTTTTGTATTTAATGATTGCCGTTGTAAATGTGGTAGGAATATATTGCGGAGCTTACTCCTGCTTCTCCAACCACAGCGAGCTGCACTCAGTTTTCGATATTACGGTTTCTTATATTTTGCTCCACTGCTGCCTTGCTGGACAAGTGGTAATTGTTTCACTTTCAACAGTCCCTTTGTCATCGCAACTTCTGGAACATCAAGAACCAGTCAACTGTATAAGGCTACTATTTGCACGCTTACAGCAGCTACAAATTTTGGCCATTATGTATTGATCGATTGATTCTTCCTGATGATGATTCTGAAAAGATGGGGTCACTTAAAAGTTCAATTCGCCTGGTCAAGACAACATTGTTCAAGTTTGGTAATCTTTGTACTCAGGTCATTCCCATCTTCATGATCACCAAAGGTCAAATCCTTCAAGATCAGTTTGCCTCCGTCTCCCAGATAATATCGGAACATCGCCAGTTGATATTCTTTCAATCCTTGGGACAAATTGCTCAGCGCAACAGTCGTCGAACTTCTGTCTCCACGTCCGCTATACTTCGTACAACCGGCTGCAGTACGTCTTATCCAACGCCAGTGATTACATTCACACCTAATGAACCGACTTGAAATCGACTTCTGGGCATCGTTGTATCCTTTGATACCGTATCGTGTACCTGACTGCTATGTCGAAAAAGCCATTGCAATCTCAGTTAATCAGAAAATGCGCCTTCCTTTTCATAGAGAAATCACAACGTTTACGTTTACGATTGCTATTGAACGACACACATTGCGTTAGTATGTTCCACGACATTGACTCAGTTAGTTCGGTTGTTTGAATTCAACATACATTTGAACACGTTGCTTTACTCAACACCGTTTATAAACAAATTAGATGTAGCAGCCAATCGCTGTTTTTTGAAGTTCTGGCCTCGATCGACCACAGTTCCACCTTTATGTAGGCTCTGAGTAGTAAAATGGTCTATACTCATGATGTCGTTCTAGTCCACTCACATTACACAATGTTCATACGACGGCACGATAATCTCATCTCAAACGCGTCGGCGTATTTCCTCGTGTCTTCGGGAATAGTGTGCAGTAACCTTACAGTCTCATGAAAGGGTATGGAAGAGTAGCAGTAATTCAAACCGTGCCGGCGACTGGATAAATATGGCAAATGATGATTCAATACCACCGAACAGAATAATGGGATCTTTATAAGGTCCGCGGAAGTCGTGCCCTGAAAGAACATCCGCACTTCGATTGGAAAGTACTGGCAGCTTCATTCGGTGATATTCCGACTTTCGGTACCTATTGGAAACGAAACAATGTTCTTGAGTACCACCGCATGATGAAGTGAAAGCCATGTTTACCCGAAAACAAAGTTTGTGGGTCTTCCATTTGTTTATTTGAACAGCGTTGGCTGATCTGTAGTCGTCTGAATTTCCTATATTAACCACGGCCATACAGTCAATGCTGTTAATCTTCAACGTGACGCCAGACCTCGCAGGTCATGGGGGGGGGCTGCAGCCTTACTAATAGCAGAAATCGCGGACTAGTACAGAAGGTGACAGAGTTCTTAGGATGACTTTCTATGCCCACTACCTTGATATGACTCTTATCACATCTGGAGCATATGGCATTTCGACAAAGACGCTGGCGGGAAGACCGTTTATCATACATGCAAAAAGGATACCTTGTGCTGTCGATTGCACAATTGTTTCATCGTTTCCTCTGACGGGATTGGGACACTTTGATTGTCATTCAGAGCAGCACGTGCCTTGTTCAGTAAATTTGGATGTCACAGATATTCTTCGGCCATTTCGACCGATTTAGCTTGGCCAAAAGCTGTTCGGAAATTCATGAACTACAATTCTTTATCCTGTTTGATTAGATAAAATTGCACTGATGGAAACTTCTTCCCGAATGGCATCCTCATGATTTTACCCTACTGGAGTAACCATGTAGATGCAATCCTTAGCTAGTAATTAAACGGACTGAATTTTCTTTTGTTTGGTGGTATCTAGTATTTACCAGTCTGATACAAATAGTTCCACTTATTTGATGTGTCTTTCTCGCTAGGCCCGAAGTCGAATCACTCTAGACGAAGCAGGCGGTCCGTAGAAGATTTTAGTTGTGGGATCTTTAAATTGTTACGATCACGTAGGCGAAAAGTTAGCTGATGCAGAGGTCAGAACAACGAGATGCCAGTAAGTTGGACTTCGTCCATTTTACGATGTGACTATGAGAACTGGAATGGAAAGCAGATGTGAACTCGAAATAATATCATGAGTGCACATGTGGGGCGTGGCCCATAGGGAATACCCAAAAAATCGTTATTGCATCATGCAGCAACTCGGACCAACTGGATGCTCAACCCTAGCCACGTACTCAAGCTCTCAGAATAACTAAAGTCGGCGGAACCATCGTCGAATGAATTGACAGAATCCGGTAATAATAACAGAAGGTTCATTCGCTGATCTAGACAGGTAGTTTAACTGACCTGTCGCCACCGTATTATGGACATACTTACGGTACTATCGGTGATCAATGGATTTTTTGCCACTAATGCCGAAAGAGATCCATGGTTACACCTTTACTGTTGAACGCAATAGATCTGTTACCCCGACTTACCAAAGGTGACTAGGCCCTAATGGATGCCTTTTCAGGTTGTTCCAACCAACGTGGACAACTTTGAACACCATTTTGAGCTGAAGTCAGTCAACGATGGTTTTCTTGTTGAAGAAAGATATTAAGAACCTTTGCATAAAGCGCAGGGAATTAGCTTGACCTCAACAAAACCCTGTATCATGTTGCGTGGCAGGTCACACTGTTGAACCAAAGACTGTTAGTGAGGTCCATCAAAATAATAATTTTAGGCGGCACAGACGACTTAGAACTGTTCCAAGTTTTCGTTGCTGTTATGAACCAGCCCATTCATTTCACTTTCTTTGCTTTTAATTCTCATCTCTTCAAACCAAGACAACTGGTAAACATGGGACTTCTTAGTATCCGTACCCTCCAATACATAGGTCAGTAAGTTACCATGACAAACTTTTGAGCCTGGACCTAGATGTGTGTTGTGTGTTCGAAACGCGCCTTTACAATCCTAGGGTTGTCATCCACTTGAATCCAGCCTCGGATAGCACCATGGACTGACTATTTTCCCCATGGTCCCTAGCAATAATTAAGCCAAATCTTGCGACCAAATTTGAGTGGAGATCACATTGAGTCTTAAGGCAGAGTAAAGAGTGCGTGATTAAATCTCAGCGAATGTTTCGCCATCAGACTTTGTACTACGGCTGACGGTTGTTGACTCAGACTGGAAAGACTTTGATCTGTTACAACTGCATGTGTCTCGATAAGGACTAATTCCTAGACTGCCACGAGCGGTTTATGTGATGGCTTGCTTAATCTTCTGAGACAAACTGAACAATCGGACAACATTAACAATCACTATTGACTTCACAGAAGCCATGAACAAACGTCAACTGATCCCCTGACTGAACTGAAACGCAAACTTAGGATGAGTCTGCGCTAGCTCCTTGAGGATTATATGGTTGAGCAAGCTAGCTCGATGAATAAGGCATTTTCGTCGCAGACTGTACAAGTGTTATCTTCTCTGACTTATGTTCGCCCTCTTCGCTGACACTGTAATGGTGACTATCTGTCAAATAATCGCCTCCCGATTTTACGGCTTGTTGCAGGGTTATCCACTTAAAGAAACTATTGGGCCTACTTGAGTCAGCTCATTTAGCTGTGGTCGATGGAGAGAGTGAGTTCCGTAATGATGGTCCCGACAATTCTCCGCCTTAAACCGAAATGGCCTTGGAGCATAATTTATTGGAACGTGGTTAGGACCCAGCTCTGTATAGATGTGACAACGAAAGATGTACGAACTAGCCACGCTCTGGCTCTCCATGCGGGAGACCGAAGAGGTGCCTCATCCTTAAGAGTTATCAGCAATCATTTTCGTCTACAGAAAGATTCCAGACATTTAGGTGAAACCCCCGAGGTGCTGGCTTTGTCGTTATCGCATCCAAGATGCTTAAACTCTGTAAGCAACACAATCCACCGGCGCATATTTGGGAAGTAAACAAGTTCTCAACCGGCACCCGAAGTATTAAGAATACAAAGTCTGCATTAGCTATTGTCTGCCACACCACGCGTTGTTCACGGACTACTGGCGGTTGAAGAAAGCTGCAAGATGGTTAGATGATGATGCGGTCACGGGCCATTTGATCGTTGGTCGCTCCGCTAGTTAATTTCGTTAGTTGATGTCTACCAGATTTTTTTTCTCAGATCTGTATGCAATTGTTCTGTGAAGGGACTACTTCCTCGAGTAACATTAGTTAGACTTTCTTTTCAAGGACATCTAACCGTCATTTGACTCATGTGGCTTTACGGTGCAACACGAGTCGCTACTCTATCTATGTTCAAGCTATACCACAGGTCGTAAACGTGTAGACATTAAATTCAGACGTCACAGCTCTGGAAGTAGACTTATCACTCGGTCAGAAATACAACTGCTCAAAGAAAAAATCACCAAACTGTCTGAATTTTTGTGACGAGACCCCGTACTCGATACCACCACCAATCGTTCAACCAGTGGTTGCATATCGTCGAATAATCAACATCTTTGTTTCTTCATGAGAAGAAACGCGTAGCAAACAAGCTCGTTTTCGGTGTTTCTTTGTTTCTCTCGACACATATTCTTTGTCTGATGTAGACGATATATCGAATGGAATATTATCCGTTTTCCATACACTTGCTTTCGAAACTGTCCATCTTCTTTTCCCTCTGGAGGAAAGTAACAAAAATGCCTTCGAAACGTGCAACAACTTTCCTTAATTTCGACGTATACCAATCGGTGCTCTTAATTGTATTGCCTGTTTTCAGTGAGCAACTGATATAATTATAAAAGACTGTAGATTGTATGGAACGTTTGCCAAAATTTAGACAGACACTTTCTGGTAAAAGCTTTCACGAACATACAACTCTGGGGAAATCCTCATGCTTTAATGATACGAATCAACGTCCCCCAAATGGTACTTGTTAACTATTTAGAGATTAGAGCCATCTGTGAGTTTGAATCTTCTGCATGTCACCGTTCACGAGTGACGATGCCCTCGGTGACGTAGCTATCCGAAATATTGGTATCAATAAATGTCGTCGATGTAACCAACTTCATTGACCTTGAGCGCGAATTATTGTTACAAATTAACTCATATGTGGATTAAACCCCTTACGAATAGCCCTGTATTCCGATTGGCTTAAAATAATGAGAACTGATAAGTCAGACTCCGGATAAACGACGTAGTTCGCTACCAGATTGTTTTAAAAATGATCGTGGAAAACCTTTGTTCATGTAAAAAGAAAATATCGTCTTAATGCCAATCTGAACTCCACGCTGGTCACTGTCTCGTTAACGGTCTGCTATATTAGAACTGTGACCTTGAAGCCGCGTTCGTCAGATCAGATATACCCTAACCCCAGCAGCTTGCAGTGCGATTTTTTCAAAATTAACATCTTCAATAACACCAATTTCTGCTACTACTGAGGCAGTAAATGATTAAATGGAACTCGTCATGAATACGTCGTGTTTATTGCTGTGCTTAGATGGCAGACTTTAAAAGACTTACCACAACCCTTTAATGTGGTGTGTTTTAACAAGCATCGGTAATGTGGTTGACAGCTGTATTTACAGATAGATTTGACGATATAACGCTGGACGTTCAGGGAATAATGGGCTTAATTCATGGGAGCCGTGACGACACATTAGTTAGACACTCCTTGATTCGGAAACGATCTGGGTTGTCTTTAAGCCATTTCGAAAGAGCCATCCTGACTGATAGTTATTCTTTAGTCTAGAGTTTTGTCCTAAAAGTCTGCGACTAGAAATTACTGAATGCAATTTGTTATCGGCATGTTGTTCAGCACTGATGATTTGAAATTGCGATTTTCTGCTACTTGTCATTTCCGAACATACTGATGAAGACTTTCTCCATCGTCTTGTCCGTATACTCCTAACAAGTGACAGGAAAAACGTCGTTTTTGTGTTGAATTCGGTTACTTTGAGAGCAACCACGCCGATGTCGTAATCTGAACACTTGCCGAGATGTTCATGGACCGAAGGTTAAACATATTTGAACTGCTTTTCCCGGCTGTTGGACAATGATGGGGTCAAGGGAATTTGTAAATGTGATGTGCCCATAATTTCGTACTTCATCAGCTTCCGAGGAATCCTGATTACCGCTATATCGGTCCGATTGAAAAAAATCGGCTATATTTGATCACTCCGATGTGTAACTCGTTATGAACAATGGATGACTGTACACGGGCACGAAGGGGAGGACTTAAAATTCGGGCGCTTGGCTTCATATACCGGCGAACACCAGATAGTTGTTGAAGAGTTACAACTATTCATGGGTCGGTATGGTTTTCACTAACCAGTCATCTTTGACAACAAAAAGCCATCTAACTGAAGCTTACAACTGCGTATGTACGGGGATTGTGCGGTCGGCGTTACTGCCAGGGTTAGGATGAACCTGACCGAAAGAACATGATTCCTCTACCAAAAGTCTGATATCTCAAGTCGTTACCTATGATATGGATCAGCAATGGATTCAAGTACATCTTGGAGCGGTCACAATGTTATTTATTTCTATAAATGCAAATAAATACTTTGTGTGAATTCTCAAAGCGTCTAGTTGCTAAAAGCAGTACCTATCGACAGTTTGCTTTGCCAATAGTTTCGTTGGTTCTTGGAGTTTGGGGCCCATCGAATGGGGTTTATCTTCGCGTTGTTCGCATTAGTTTTTCATGTTCAGTAAGATTCGTCTTTAACAATTTCACTTTGGCCGCTGTAGGTGGTGGAGTCAATTGTCTTCAATGTCTGCATTCACATCGGCTAAAATATCGAATGTTTGTCTGGATTTGCCCGATCACTTAATTCCAATCCGATTGAACATCTTTTGGAGCACATTGGCAAAAAGGTTTCCTCGATGTCTTTGAAGTCGTTACTGTTGATTAAACAACTATGTATGGTGGAGCTTTTCAAAAATACACAACCAGGCTTTCATGTAATCTACACTACAGGTGGACTACGTTGTATTATTATGAATGAAGCTGAAACTCCTAACCTTTCCCGATTGAATTCAGGCTTATTGTTTCGTCGGTTTTGTTGTCCGATCTTATAAGATTTCTCGGGTATGGTGTTATTTTAGGTGACGTTATGTGGAATATGCGGCCTAGCATGAAAACCGAGTACTTGGGGAAACTTAACGAAGATCACTTAAACGACCGATACCGAAAAGCGAGTGTAAGTATGTAAAAGTGCATCTGATCGGGAGCAAGGTCCATGTACCTTTCATATCTTATACATGGTCCCTGCAAACCACCTTATCCATTTTTTGATCTATCATCGAACGCCATGTGATGTAAAAGCTAGTTGCTTTTGGCTTTTTTTTGCGTCGTCTCATCTTGTTCAGTTTCATCACTATGGCCGACTGTCATCATTGGGGTGTGGAACTTATCTGCAAGCGTTCAAGGCTCGTGATACGCTAATAACTTTACCTTAGTCTGCGATGTTTTTGATATGCTAACTGTTTCAGCTAGTTTTTTCGCCCCGTGTTCTGCTTACGCGATGCGCCATATGCTTCCAAGAGAGTGACAAGAATTGGTGACTGTGCTTACCGTTAATGATAACATGTTTGGCATAAATTCATTCATAGTTGTGTACGTTGTGGTGTTTTCTCCTGGTAGAATCAGCAAATGAATAATTAAAACTTATGTGACATTTGTCAATGTCTGTCATCTGTTACATCAGTCTGTTGCTGAAGGAAACCCTTGTAAGCTTAGTCTTTTCAAACAGTTGCGAAACCAAGGTTGGTTGTGCTAATGATGCCCGAAGACTGTTGATCACCTACATTTTTCCTAGTGTCGCACGTGTGTGCTTGAAGCACCGCATGGTCAACATACGGTTCGCCAACTTGTTTGTTGAACAAGCAGGTCTAACGGCAGTTGCTGTGTTTGTCTTGTGCTACTTAGACTTCAGTGATTCTGTGCCTCTTGTATATGTCAGCTGATATCCTTCCACTCCGTGCAATTTTCGACCGATCTTGGATAAGTTGGAGGAAGCAATCAAGTAGCCGTCGATTCATGGTTTGAACTAGCGTAAGATCTAAGTGATGTCGTTGTATGGTATTCTGTTTAAATAGTTTTCAATGGTTAAGACATTTCAGTTTACTACATTGTACTAGGTTTTTTTGTCTGAAGATTTGCCCGGACGTCGCCGTCGCTAGTACTAAGAGGGTATGCGTACTATCCAAATCAATGCTTAGCATTTCTGGTTGTGTTGATCGTAGCTCGGGATAATGATTTAGGAAGTCGAGTGTTAGCCGTGCGTGGTTACAGTCGTTCCATCACTAAACGAGACGGCGTCATCATCGTGTATATGTTCGAGCCCAGACATGTACGCCCAAAAAACGCTCACGGACTGATGATGTCACTTCGTTTAGTGATGAAACCTTTGCAGCCTGAACGCGAATGTCTGAATACATATCGTTTAACATTTTTGCCACACTGTACATCGTAACTGCCACAATGTTTGTTCACCTCTAATTTTGCGCGTATTCGTTAAAATCGACTTTCCGTTCACATGCATTTGATTGGGTACATTTTCCCGCTTTTAACGTAACATGCATTGTTTCACGAAGTTTCTGTCTGTTGTACATAAGTGGCTTGAGTTATCATTCTTTTTATAGAAAAATACAGAACAGTCTATGTTCTCACCTCTCTCAACTTGCCTCGTATTGCTCACTCATTTTTTTTCCCGTTTATTTTGCAGGATCTAATGATAGCGTGAGTTTTTCCGTTGTTTTCTCACCGAGACGATGTCGGATCTATTATCAATGTTTTTTTGTTGCGCCAGATCAGGCAGTGCAGACCGAGAATTAATGATCTGGCAGCGAAGACGTAATAAGGAGATTGAACGAGAATTGCGCAAAGAAAAAGATCGTCTTCGTCGACGACAAATGATTCTCTTGCTTGGCACGGGCGAGAGCGGCAAGAGTACTTTTCTGAAACAGATGAAGATTATCAATGGGAAACGGTTTTCTTCCTTCGAGCTGGAGCATCTCAAGGATGTCATTTATGATAACATTTACAAAGGAGTTCTTTTCCTACTTCAGGTAAGCTTCCAGTGGCTTATATTTTTTATTAGTAAGTCCGACATCGTTAGTCTCATTATGTGTGAGCCCAGTATTGGGCTGTTGTATTCACCGACTGATAAATACATGGCCACGAGTTCGACTCCTGTTTACTACACATGCCTCTAAGTTCGAATAGCTCGGAAACATTCACTTCACATGGGCATGTAACATGATAGCCTAACAGTACAAAAACCTAATCTTGCTGACTGTTCAAGGGTCGAAGCTTTAAACTTTAGTGTAGACTTTATGACACATTTGCAAACCAAACTATTACCACGGGCCTTGCCTTAGCTCGCTTCATAAGATCACTAGAACTGGCGGAGTGTTTGATCTCGAACCCTTCACTTTGCCGCACTTGAGCTCTTATCCACTGTACCAATGATCTCAAAGGCCTCAACCAACTTATGGCACTTCGGATGCCTATAGTCTTTGTAATCGGGTCGAATATAGATTGGTAAAAAGGTGGATCAGTTTTGCACAAACATCGAGTGAACCTGTACCAAATATCAGTATTTCCGTGTTCAATGATGCTTTTAGAAACGAAAATCATGCTTAATGGATTTATTTTCGATTTACTTGCTGAGTTTAAACAACAACGTAATGGATAGTAAAATGTTATCAAGAATTATAAAAATGTCGACTAGCCAAACGTTTGCTAACTTCTTCGTGGTGAAGCTGTCAAGAATTCTTGTCAGAGTATTTTTTTCAACTTCTATGTATGCCTTAAACTCGTATGTAAGCAATTATTTCGGTCATTTTTCAAAGTCTCTAGTAACTACGCCATCAACTGTCGCACTCTAGCTAGAGTGGAAACTCAAGTAATGTTGAACTCGGAGCAGAGCAAAGTTCTTCTGCTGGAATTCCAGTGTTCATTCACTTAGCATCATCTTGTCGGGCACTCCGATCAAAATCAGTCAGTGCAGACTAAAGAAGCTCTTGTTTTTAGTTTCTGGATTTTTTGTAACAATTTGGTTCAAATGCTGGCAGGATTATAGTATGTGAATACCTCTCTGACGTTTCAATGGAAACTTGTTTCATGGGTACCGGTGTGCTAACTTCCTGTGTAATCCCTGGCTTTGACCATCTTACGTTACAATAGAGTTGGTTAGTCTGACATTTCTTTGTGCTACAATAGTTTATGCTTCGCACAGCACGTCTAATTGTGGAGTGCCATATTTCGTTCCATGGTAGAAATGCGTCATACGGAAAGAGATTTTCAGGTTTTACGCCGCCGTTATGAGTCGGACAGTGTCAGGTTACTCAAACCAGAGACCAAGAACACTTAAAGTATCCTAGACCTGTACTCGATACCGTGTGAAACTGACCGCCAACATTGTCATCACTGAATTACCTCAAGCTAACACAGAGATCAGCCAGTTATAATCGGTCATGAACGGTAGTGCGATTGTAGCCTTCTATCCTCCTGGCGTTATTCAGGTTCGTATAGTGATGATCGTTTAAGGGCCATCTACTGAGTAACAAGGCATGCGTGGTTTATATCAATCTTAAAATTGTCATGATCTTCATGTAAGACGTATGATTACTCGTAGATTCGTTCACTCTTATCAGTTACACTCTTCGACTTCACTTCATTCTAGGAACCGTACTGACAGTCAGATTTCAAAATCCTCTGTTTCGCCTTTATCAAGTAAACTGAACGTTATCAATTACCCAGTTTGGCTCAACTAAAACAGGAAAATCTCAGTCGTGATTGAAATCCGGAACGTTCTTTCTGAAGGTGTTTATCGTTGTCTGTGCGAATTTGACCTTGATATGGTTCAATTTGTGGGACTGACTATGGTGTCGTGCGTGTTAGCGTCGTATTCTTTTTCAGTGATTACTTTCTGTCATTTTTGCCACGTGATTCCGATTTCAGTTATCCACACAGTGTTTCCGGTTGTTTTATCTGCACTAACCCGTAGGTTTATGCATGTCACGTGTACTCCGTGTCCGCACAGTTTAGGTACAGACTGTCACTCACATGCTTGCTCAAAGATTGCCAGGCATTTTTGTCGATCGTTCCAAGGCCACTTTTTGTGTACACAGCTGGGTATCGACATGAGAAGTGTTGTTCTGATTCTTTTTTGGGTTCTGCCGTCGGGCGCCGCATTGTTGAACGCATGCACACCGTGGTTGTGTAGACAGCCTGCATACCTGTGAAACACAAGGCGTCACATGTTTACGTGGAATCTAACAGTATTCTACTTCTGATTAATTGTGCACATATTGTAAGGGTGAATACTTATCGCGTCCGCTTCAGGACCCGAGTCCTGGGTTTTTTTAACGTACACATCCCTGCATACGCTTATGTAGTTATAAGATAAATCTGCATCTAAATTCAATTCCCGCCCTCCATCTTTCACTTAATTCGTTGCTCCAATTAGGCTCGCGAAAGTCTTCACATTCCATGGGAATCTGCGGACCAGTCACAAGTTATGTCGTGTGCTCAAATGATGGAGGAAAATTTTCGTCAAACAAAGGCTGTGCGTCGTGATCGAGCCCGTTTGAATCAGCTTCTATGGACAGAAGACGAGTTTCTTGCTTTGATCCCCGCGATGAGTGTGATATGGGCTGACGGTGGCATTCGCAAAGCGTTTGATCAACGTGCCAAAATGATAACAGAAAATTTTGTACGTTTTAATTTTCAAATTGGCGCTCAGCATCATACTAGTGGCTTGCACTGACATCCTACCATGAACAAGGGGGGGAAAGTGATGCCTGATTTAAAGGTAAAGGAAAAAGATAGACTGGGATTCAGTGTACGGAGACCCCGTGTCTAAAGGCACATTTAGCATCATGATGCTCATGTCTTGTAAACAAACCATCGAGTTATATGTGATAGTAAGGCGCCAGTTCAATCGTCGGTTTTATCTGATTTATCATAATCATCGTTTTAAACCTATTTGTTTGAGACCTGTAAGTTCCATTTTGTGTTTGTTAAGTAATTTCGATGCGCGCTCACAGAAATGAAAGCAATAGACGTCTCAATGTTATGATATCATTTGACAATATTTCAAATTCTCTGTGGGAACTAATCGTCAAAAATTCCTTCAGGTTGATATCCGAATGGTCCATATACCATTTTGCGATTCGCTTCTGACTTATCAATGGTATAGTGGTGCAGAATAGGAGTATTCTTTGTTGCATCGTGAACATTTGTCGTTTGTTGCTACGTTACTTACCCTGTCATCTGTAAGTTGAATTCTATTGAATTGTTCGGTAACAAGCACGAGTTTTGAATATCGGGGTGGGTTGGAACCCGTGAATTGATCTAATCCCATTTCATCTCTTCAGAATTGTGTTCAATCAAGAAATACTGTGCCTGTTAGTAATCCCGACTTCTTCCATTTCAGAGTGAGAATACCCGATACTACTTGAACCGACTGAATTATATTGGTGTGAAAGTGAGTGGACAAGTTTTACTCCCCTCCCATACTTCTGTTATTGCCTCCTGACTCTGGGCGAAAATCAGGCTATAAATTTGCACAAGATGTTGTCAAGGGACCGGAAATTATTGTGATGTAAATGATTAGTCGTGTTCAGTCTCATACGAATACTCCATTACTGCATGATTACGGTCTTATCAAATAAAGAGGACAGTTTAATCGCCCCATTACTAGCAATGCTCCCTAGGACTGGCCGTCTAGTTAATAAGACCCCGTTTTATACTACGATATTTACCTGTTCGTATCTCTTCTATGTTGTTTCTATCGAGCGACGACTACATCGACCATAGTGTTAGTTCACTAGTGAGCTGACAATACTAAGTCCTCCCAGTTGTAACCGACGCACGCCGTTAATCTGAGTGAAACTCTGTCCTCACCTTATGATAGGTTATCAGTAAGCCACGTAACAATTATTGAACCCCTCCATGTTTACACGTAACGTGACATTTTGTTATACTAGATTCAAAGATAGCCCCATGATCTCCTTTCTTACCTACAATTTCCGAACTCCCGATTTGGCTTCGTAGCGCAGCTGATAGAGCGCTTATTGCATTTGCGCATATTGTTTCTGGCGTTCGTTCGAATTCAGCTGAAGCCCTGATTTTTCACAGTTGGGTTTCATCTAAGTTTCATGACTGACAACACATGCTTTACAGCAACAGATGCCTTACACATGTCATTTTCTGGATAGGAGACGATGCGTCATAGGTAGGCCAGTTCGTCTCAATAATTAATCCATATCCTTCTGATACGTTTTTCATGGAGCTAGAAGTTCAGTCAATCGTATCCTGATATGTTGTCACCTGCATACAGACAGTTCATTCTAACCTAAGCTAATTGGGACGAATTTCCATCCTTTTTCTTGTTAAGACTTCGTTTCGTAGAACTAGATCACTGGCACTTCCTATGTGCTCAGTATTAAATATCTTAAACTCAGGCATACATTCAAGGCTCCTAATAATTATGATTGAAAACGAACAGGTCACATCATCTTTGTAAAGATTGGATTACACTGTCCAATTTTTTGAGCAAAACAACGTGATTGTGGAAACCGTGGTAGTTGATTATAAGACTGTTGTTGCGTTTCCGGCTTCCTTGTCACTAGGCTTGTGTTTTTGTACAACGTACCAAATCAACATCATAAACAGCAATACTCCGGTGGTTCTCCCTGATGCTTAACGTCCATACAACTTTGGAGGGGAAGAAGAAGAAGGGATGTGACCTAATTATCAAAAAACATCTGTGCTTAAACCCAAATCTTCAACGTCAAGGTGTCTACACCTTGCAAAAAACCAACACAGCTCGGTCAAACAACACTCACGCCACTAAGTCTGTTTGGCTCGCATCTCCAGCCATCGACTCTCTTGGTCACGAGGTCTCCCGACCAAGAAGCAAACTCTGCTTATAATGGTCAAGCTTTTGGTGAACGACTACGTCAGGTCATCACCTGGCCAACTTACGCCAGTCGGCCGCAGCGTCAGCAAACAGTGCTCAATGTGGCAGACGACTACCTGGTATCCTTATTACATGACCTAACCACCTAATTATGTGCACATGTCGGGATTGAACAAAAGAACTCTCTTGGCAGTCTACCGAATACCCGTTTCCTGAATTATTCGTTGCTTACTCTCTGGTGCCACTCGATGCAAGCGATCGAACGCAGACATTGGTGGTCAAACGTGTAAAGATGATTCATGTCCTCAACCCTGGGCGGACAAACTTTGCCTCCATAAAATGTATACATACCCAAAGAATGAACAAAAATCCCGCTTGACAGCTTCCTGCTTTATAACCTTATCGATGCTTACTCATTAGTGTCACTTGATGCGAGCGGTCAAACGCAGATATCGATAGTCAAACAGTTGAAGACGGTTCACCTTTTCTACTATCAGTAGCTGCGTTTCGAAGTCGCAAAACCACGCGTCTCCATAGTTGCCGTATAAACGCGGCCTCTAGGCTTCACAGAGGTGTCTGTTTGTCGCCAAAGCTGTCCTTGATTAGTGGACATCGCTCTAGTCTTGGACCTAGGATTTTCTACTTCATATTCTATCTTTCCGCTGCTGCTGCTGAGACTTCCTGTGGGTGCAAACCGGTTGTAACGTCCATGGCTTCATTGTTCAGCATTAAATCGACGTAATCATAGCAATCTTTTAGAAGCAGTTTGAAGCTGCTAAGCGCATCCCGAACTGTTTTTTCGTGCCGCTTGGAAATTACCAAACAGCAAAACCTCGTCGTCAGCATAGTCAAGAACAGCCAATATTTTACTAGGTAAGGTCTCTTCGGTAGCATTTTGTGAGTACCATAGGTAGTCCTTCATTGCCTGCTCTATGATAATATTATACAGCTTCGAAAATCCGAACTGTAAGCATTCGTGTCGCGCAAACTTACCGATGCTTTTGTGAGACACCTGTAGGCTTCCGTTAAGAAAAATATCCAGCCAAAGCATCTATCTGCTATTCGTTTGCGGTGACGTCTACACTAGTGTAGCGGTAACACTCGGAGTAAAAACAAATAGACCAACGTTGTCGATCATCACTTATTTAAGGCGGATAGGCTGGTCGTTTTTGCGTGTTGCATTGATGCATATCTAATGGTGGAAATCGTGAGTTTTGTATGGGACCCGTTTGTTGAATGTTATGTGCCCATTGGTTACTTATATTCACGTGTCTACTTTGATGCTAACATTAACTCTACCTTAGTTGATAAATTCTGCTCACGTTCTTTATTCGGCTACGCATGTTTGCAGTCGTGGATTTGTAACTGAGGAGACTGGGAAGTAAATTCACATCTTAACTCGTCCTCTTCCCATCTAAGTAAATCGTTGCGATTCGTTGTCTCAGTTCGTATCGGTTGCTTCTGCAATCTTATCTCCCAGGTTTGTTACTAACCAGATTTTTGGACGGAGCCAATGTAACGTTGAACTTTTCGGTGACAGCGCACCTCTCGGCGGTCGCATTCTTCATGGAATATTTCAATTTTTCTACCCATCTGTCGTAACTGTTTTGTGCAGTATGGTTTGTCAGTTGAGTATGCTGGATCTTCTCAGGTATCATCGGTGAAGGGATTGAAGAATTCGAACATGGGATGTTTGGGTTTGGGCAAACTGACAATATCCAACCTACGGACAACTTTTTTACCGCACGGCAGCCAATGTCGCATGGTACGAAAGTGGATCTCTGAAGTTGTGATTATTGGTGATTATTCATTCACACAAATTAACACATGTATGCCAAACGACTTGATACGCCCGCGTTTTGGTTTACCATCAACTGCTTTCACTTCAACTCCATTTTACCATCAGGTTGTAAGCTTTCGATTGAAACAGTTTGTCTCTGTGTACACTTCAAAAAGGATAATGCGTGAACGCGCGTTTGTTTGCCTTCTCAAGACACGCGCGCCTAAGGCTTTCGTATGTTTGTTCTAGGTAACCGGACTGTTTACGCAGACTTGTCTTCATTCGATCCGTCTTTTGTCCGCCATGCTGGAGAGTCTGTAAGGCGATCTGAACTGTTTTATGGGAAAGTCAGTTAGTACATTATACTAGTTAACTGCTGGTTGTAATGAAAATACGAATGTGTGAAATAAAAGAACTGAAGAAACTGTTGTTTGGTTAAGCGGACAGGCAATGATTGTCCATATTCCCAAATAGGTCAGCTCTTCATCATTGTTTCTTTAAAGTCAATAGGAAAACGATGACAATGTGTGGAATACCAAACCCTGGTAATCTAATGAGCCTGACTGACCGTGCAATTTACCTTTATAAGGACTGTTTGACCTACGGAAGACGCCGCCTTTTTATTTGAACAAATTCCGTAGGAATCCGGTCTATATCTCAGTTTCAGATGGGTGTTATAGTGCAATCAATCGATCAGGTTATACTTTACGATAAAGTGCATGACAAATAGAAAGTCTGATATAGATGGTAAATGTGAAGAGTCGCAGTTACATGGTTTCTTGTCTGGGTGGCTCTTCAGGTACATGTTTCATCCGAGCTGTTTCGGATTTGCACTTTTTGTAATGTCCAGACTACCACAACTGAGAGGTGGAACAATTCGTAATCATTCAGTTTGACAACGCGATGTACGAAGTAACAAAATGTACCTTGCATGCGTGTGCACACATCTCAATGCACTTGTCCCCTGATCTCAGTCAGGGTTACCTCGAGCGCTCCTATCCCAACATGTATTTGCAAGCTTCATAGTAACAGACAAAAGCCCTCAATGTCTTGCCTTCGAATGACTTGATAGCCAAGAAGTTGAGTTGGATTTCAACTGTGCGTTGATATTCTAATGCGCGTAGACGGACATTCGCTCTAATATGTGTTGCATGTAGACAGTTTAGGAGGTTACTGTTGTTGTTAGTATTAATGTTGAAAATTTACATCGAACCTAATCGATGCATCAATGTTGCTGGCATTTCATAATAACCTGCACCTTTTTATTCACACACTGTCAGAACTACTGTCCAACAGATGAGGATATTGTCTGGTCTCGAAAACCTACTGAATCGATCATCGAAGAAGAGTTTATTGTACACAATGCATCCCTAGTTTTTATCGATGTTGGCGGTCAGACGAAAGAACGTCGAAAATGGTGTCAATGTTTCTCCGACATGACATCGGTTCTATTTCTAATCGCATGCAGTCACTACGATGAACGCTATCAAGATCGCGTGACCAAAGAATTTCGTAATAAGTTGCGGGAGGCAATGATTGTGTTCGAAGGTCTAATAAATCATGTGGCGTTTCGCCGAGTTTCAATCATAATATTTTTCAACAAAACGGATATTCTGAAGGAGAAAGTAGCTGCCCGATTGTCCAACATACGCGACGAGTTCCCAAATTATCCTACGAAATTTGACCCGTTCAAGCTGCATGATGTACAAAATTTTATGGTTGAGGCGTTCGCTTCGTTAGTCAATCACAGCTTGGGTGACGCTCCTCAGCAGCAACAACAGGCTATACATTTGGCTGGGCGTGGAAGTCTCTCCGGTCCATCAATTTCTGGCACGTCCAAAGACGCGATCAGCTTGGTTCGCCGCACATCCGCACCGGGTTACGCGAACCCAACGTACGCCACTTCCGTTGCGGTCTCGATGCCCGTGCGTAAACGAATGCTTTACCGACATTTTACCACCGCTGTGGATCGCCGCAATATCGAGACAGTCTTCCATGCGATGCAGGATACTGTGTTACAAAACAATTTGCGCCGGATTATGATGAGTTGATCACCGCATATCGGATTAGGCATTGCCTATTTTGCTAGTCTCTTTAATCCCGTTTGCACATGGATTCGTCGTGTACACTCGACGAGACATTTTTAGCATCTTGCCGATGCTGTCGCACGTGTATAAAATTGTGCCAAATGCCACTGACCAAGTACATACAGTCGTCAGTGTTTGTTATCACGGCTCTTCGCTTCCGAGATCAGTCGTTCTTCCTCGGTTCTTATTTTTGCTTTCGTACTGTCTTTCAAATCTATTTATCTATGGGGTAGGGTGTCAGCCTACTTTTTTATTTATTTCGCTTCCTCCATTTGTGGTCGTTTTTTTTCTACAATCATTAAACCGAATTTCCTCCTCTATTGGATTCTATTTTCTATCCTCCAGAACGGTTGTTCTTTTTTCGTCCGAGTGTCGCTGCTTATAATACTAATAATCATAATAGCAATTACCGTACCATTCAAGCCCGCTAACACATTTTCCGCATAAGAATCGATCTGGCAGTCTATTCTTGTTCGACCTTGTCCACGCACCTGTCTAAATCACGCATTTTATCCAACTAATTCTAGTGCATTGTGTATACAAACAACCCGAATTGCTACTTGTGCCGTTGTCTCGCTTATGCTTCGACGGAACTGAAGTTCACTCCACCCGTCCAATCTTTTCCGTTTTTCCTTTATATGCGTATCCGCACAGATTTGCCGGTTCCTTCCACGCGAACCTTTCCTATCGACCATGTCCCGTTTTATAACTGTCACTCCCTGTCAGTATTTTTGCGTTGATCTAATGAGCATATTTGTATCATCGGCACCTGATGCAGTTTACAGCGGAAGCTCAAGGATCCGGCAATTGATTTTGCAGTCATCTTTTAAGATTGGAAGTAAACGTCTTTCAATCTTCGTTGTTTGCAAAAAAAACGTTTGATCGTAATTCTGTCAGTTAACTCAACTAACGAACTATATGTAGAGTCGAGGAAACTAATAGCGTATTGCGGTCGACATTCTCGTACTACTCTCTCGTTAGCAAACGAGCGCTGAATGTGACATGCTGTAGTAGTGATACCAGCGATTTTCGAAATAAACTCGCGGGGTTCGAACGCTGTCACTCTGGAGCACCCTCTCACTCCAGTTATTGTACATCAGATTATACTGCACTAATTCCGAATGCCACTAGCCAATCAGACACATCTTGGCACACTGCGGTCGATGTCAAGACCAGTTCTGTCGTTGCCACCGTCCAATAGTGACGTGTATAATTAGCTGGGCTACTTCTGGTGCCTGAGATATACTGGTCCTTGATCGACGTGCAGGTGAATCCATACACTGACGGCGGATCTGCGATCACTTATTTCAATCAACCGGCGGTCACCGAGCTGCTTGATGAGGATATAACCTTTTCCCATAACGGTGGATGAGTCGAAAAGCTTATGCCAGTAGTGCGGGCTCCCAGTTTGTTTACACAAAGCAGGGTTGCAGTGAAAGAAATACATGATCAACACTGATCCATTGTTTTATTAATAATATTGACACTACTTTTGTAGTTGCGCCGTCCCCGCAGAACATGACTGCCTGCTCGTACAGGCGAAGCCAAGTCTGGAATCGGAGGGAACCGGATGCCTTGCGATAAGAAAATTTTTCTGTTACCTGTGGCTAGAACTAGACCTGTTTTTAGCCGATAGGTTAGGCGCATGGACCCGACATGTAACTAGCTGGCGGCAATGAACAGGATCGGTCGAACAGAGTTCATAGTGACTTAATTTCCAACCTGCACTGCGTTCTGATTGAGCAGGTTCCCTAAATTGGAAAGAGGAGCAGGATCTTGAGAACCACATTCATCAGTTGATCAGCATAACAAAAGGTCTGCATCTTTTCAAACGAAACGCACGATGCCAAGGGGCCGAATATAGTGACTATCGCACACTACACGACTAGCAATAAAGATAAGAGTATAAAGATTCCGGTTGTCTTATCAGTAGCATTTTGAATGCAGTCCTGAAGGCGGCAATGCCCGGGGTACACGTGATAGCTGACCGTTATCCAAAGGTGAAAAGTTCACAGACGGTTATGAAGGTCATCCGACTCGTAGTCAGTGGCCCCCTATGTTCATTGATGTTCCGGCTGCATAGGCTTAACGCAAACAAATTTGTTAACAAATATGTTCACTGTTTCATACTGTCATCAGCATTTCGATAGGTTGGAAAGTAATGATGTGATCATTCATATTTGATCGTAGCTTGCGTGCTTACAGACTTCTCGGTTAGTCCCTTTCAGAATCACAAGATTCGAGTCCCACCCCTGTTAGGGTTTGCCAGTAGCGCATATCCCTGCCATACTGTCAAGAGACAACCGCACTGTTAGGAAACACACCTCTTAACAAAGCAGTGTATGCGGATCACGTTATGTTGGTCGGTCGATCCGGCTTCGTGTAGATTGGTCTGTATTTTTTCACTGAGCGAATCAGGTTGCAGCCGTGCGGACGAACGTCAGTACACTATCTGAACTGCAATGTGGTCCGTTCTAACGGCCCGACGGCCATATATGACCGTCTCATCTGATTTGCTCTGCGTCCTGTTGGCTATGTATGGTAGTCGTTTCGCTCTATATATCCGGAGCTCCTGTGGTCTAATTTTGAATCGTCTTCCTAATAGAGGTTTTACCACGTCTTTTTCTCTTCGCGGTTTTCGGTCAAACGACTGAGCAGGTACTGAAAAAGGACGACGCGACCGAATTATCATGTGCAAACGCCTAGCCGCCTTCGTCTGTGAGTAGTGCTCAGACTGGTTGATCATCTAGTGTTGCTTAATGAAAGCATGATTGGGTCTAAATCTCCGCACAGGCAATGATACACTACCGATGAACTGAAACAAGGACGACATTTGAATCCAGTGCCTTTCAAAGGAGACTGACGGGGAAGTCTGTATAGATACGAAAGCTGAGGTCAATCATGAGTGATTTAATTTATATCAACTGGAAATCCTCTATTGCCAACGAAATGGATGAAAATGGCGACACATCTGTGGAACAAGCCTTGTATAAAGTTTGCACCCATTGCACGAGCAGTGAGGGTTTGTGTTTAAGGTTGCGTTCCGCACTTAAACATCACAACTGTTCTCCGTCAGTCGCTGAACCTAACAGAGATAACTGAACTCACTCCTATAAAGCCCGGGTAAATGCAAAACGGAAACAGCCAATTTTCAAACGCCCAATTCTCATGCCAGCGACAGACAGTTGACCAGGAACGTCACTTGTTTACAAAATGTACGGAAATGCACAGCGTAAAGGCATAGACCATCGCGCTGGATGTCTTTGTTTCCGGCTATTGCGGCGTGCCTTGGGCTGTCGAGATATGCTACAAATCTCCGTGTACGCTTTATTATTTTCTGTTCGGGCCATAATGATCAATGACATCGCTAAGCAGTATGCAATGACATCACAACGACTCTTACCGAAAACAGCCAAACCTCGGTAGTAGCGCCACTTTTACGCATCGAGTTAGTCCAACAAAAACTATTAAGCCCGACTCTAGTAACGTCAGCATCCTATGAACATTATCACGACATACAGATGTCAATGACATGCAACAGTGCCATTAAATAACCCCATTGTGCTGGACCGAGACGTTTTGCGTTAGGTGGCCAACTAAAAACGGGTCGCCTTGTAACATGGTGGATAACCTTCAGCTGAGCCAACACCATTCACATGCAGCGTGAATAGATCAGCTAACAAACTGCACATGTTAATGTAAGACACGAAGTGAATCAGAGATAGGCGTTTATCACTCACGGTTTGGCAAACAATTCTCCACGTATTGCTGCAACCTGTATATCAGCTGGCCGATCTATTTATGCTATGCGTGTGATTGGCTGAGTAACAAAGAAAAAGTAGACATTTGGTAAACAACATGGTAGCCCAATAGCATCATTCGCACATCCAACGTTACATATGTACTTGATAGAGCAGAATGCAGGAAGCTCACATTTCCCGTTAAGGTGGCACTTCTTAAAGAGAGTGTCGACAGAATGAGCCAGCGTCAACTCCCAGATAGGTAGGATGTCAGTATAAAGCGTACGTATGTAACTTTACTCATGGTAACGAGAATAGTGGGAACGCTCAAAAATGTTACCATGAGACCCATCGCAGCGGGTTCAGCTTGCACATGTTTGTCCCTTATCATTCCGAATCATGAATGAAGTACAACAGGAAACTACACGCAATTGTATCCGTTTAAGAATAGGTGTAATATGCCAGCGAGACTGGAAGGGCGAAGATGTAGAAAACAGCATTATATATAACGAAATGGATGTTACAACACTAGACAAATGATAAACTATGGTACCTATGTTTTCTCCAAACGTGCCCTGTATATTGAAGTCTACGGTTTAATATGCATTTGAAGCTAAAAAGATGTACATTAAATTTTATTTACTTGAATGCGTACGTTCCAAGCAGTCATGTCGCGGAGTTAGAGGCGGTATTTACGAGGTTCAACCGTACCGATTGATTGACTCGTTGAACGTTGCATATTACAGGTATTTAATCGGTTACAAATAGATGTATTACTATGACACTGTCTTTACTCATTCAACGTCCTTGTGCAAACATGTCACGCCCGACCACAACAATCCAGGTTACTTTACTCAGACGTCCAAATCGCGTTTATAGACAGCTAATTTAGTTTTTAATTGGTGAGACCGTGCTTCCACTTGTGCCAACACATGATAGTCCTTCACTCCGATCAATGTTAACTGTTCGAAAATCCACGAAAAATGTGTCGATATACTAGCGGTCCATGATATATTTTTTCCATAAAATCATGCAATAACCTATGTATATGAAACAAAGTCAACTGATAATAGTATCAAAAGAGAAGAGACCTAACATACGGACTCACAGAGATTGTGTTCAAGCAACCAAAGTCCAGGCGTTTACATCTCATACACAACCTACGATTACGAACAATCGGGTATCACAAGAGCAGAGACTTCTACGAGACAGCTATCGTAATATGTTTATTGTGTCATCTCATTAGTCGTCCTCGTCACATAAAGCCAAATCATGGACGCAAGCACATTTGTGGCCAACAGATGTGGAATCAGCATGGAATGAAATTATATCCGACCATGGGACGTGGAATTTGAAGCGCTTAACGATTTTATAAACTACTGATAGCATCCAACTTTACCGTAACACACGGACTTGAAATCTCCGACAAGTTGGCGTGTGTCTGCCGTCTTACATACACTGCTTGTAGCACTCCGTAACCGTTGTATTTCCTAGAATAAACCTCGTATGCTTCAGAAAACAGACGTTCCCGTGAAGTGATTTTTGAAAACCCATCAACGTTTCTTCAGAACCTTAACACAATGTTCACAAAAAAGAATGTCAGGTGTTCTTCGTACACAGAGAGATAGAGTTATATGGACAGAACGGAAATGCTCATTCTTTGCAAAGGTTAGGAGATGTTCTCTAATTACCACAAGGTCACAATGAAGATCGTGCTGCTCTTGTAATAAACGTTCACTGCTGAGGAGTATATTTTGTAGAGATTAGAAATGCAGTCAACTTATATGTGGAGCCCACGACTTATGAGGCACTCTGTTTGAAATGGAAATGTCTGGCCACCTCTGCCACTTTAAATAACTTCGGCACAATAACAGTTGGAAGCCGAGGATTTTGAATGCCATCAGGTTTTCTCTGTGCGGTTACCAGCTAGGTAAAATAGGGAATGTTTTACGCAACCTACGTTCGGTTATGAATTGATGTACACCCACACCTATGATCTATCTGTTCTCTCACTCAGTCTAGTTTCTTACTAGTCACGAATTTATTGTGATTATGCAAGTGTCGAATATTCACATCTTGGAAGGTACGACACAATTCCGCAAATTATTTTCTATATACAATTACTAAATGCGGGCATAATTTCACACTGACATCCCACAGATAGACAGAAGCGCCAAACATGTGATTGCATATGATAAACTGCAAAAAAAAGAATACACTATACCCACTTGAGTATTTGGATCGAACCGGAACGTACTGTGGTCCGAGTATTTACTGATCGCGTCAATATTCAATAGTGATAGGTAAAAATCGAAACGGGATAATGACCAAACCACAAATAAAAAGCAGCAATCTGGCGGACACAGGCGCATCACTGACAACAGCCTACCAGCGCGTCTGAGAGCGTCTTTAGCTGCCGGTGCGGACGCGCTAACCCAACATGACTAACCAAATCTCCCAACCCCATTTAATAAAGCGATAAATATATTTTGACCTCTGCCCGCAATACCAATTTGCCTATAAACTTTGTTCAACTAACAACCCTTAAAAATAACTCGTCATACTTCCAACCGTTTGATGCGGTGAACAGTGGAATGAAAACGACACCGACGCGTGACACATTCGATCGCAATGAAGATACAAAACCGTGTCGAAATTCAAGAAAACCAGGGGAAAAACAACGATATATAAGGAAAATCACGCAGATGCAGCTACACCTATTAAGTCTGGCAGCGACGAAATACCGTCCTTATTGACCAAGCGTACACAGTAACGATCCAGGTTTACAATGAACCGTTTTTGAATCTCTCCCACACAAAGACGTAGCAGATCTATGGCTTGATCCACAGTCAGATCCGATCGATAGTTCCGATCCAATACGCTCAATGACATATAGCTTCCGTAACCATGCACAACGAAGGGAACCTGACCAGATAAATGGAAGATAACACATCACACAAATTCAACTTGAACATATCACAATAAATGAGGACCACATTGCATGTAAGCGATAATACCATTCAAAAATGAAAACATTCACAAGTCAGCAAACGACTGAAGACATCCAATAACTCTTAATGGATAATTCTGAGCAATAACCAAATACCTCTTCCGGCATCTACAGGTGAAGTGAGAATGGGTCTGGATTTGCATTGCATCAGTACTGCTGCTCTTGAATTATACATTTGTTCACTGGGCACCGATACCTGCTGTCCTGGGTTCTTTTGATATATAAGTGAGCTAGACGATTGCACAAACCTGCACATAATCATTTGCAAATACCCCTCACCAATAATACAGCGGCTGTTGCTGATATCGCCCAAGTCCGTCGTTCCAAAATTGGATAAGTAGAAGGAAATCCGAATAACTGTAGGTCATAAGAATAACTGATGTCTCAGATAATCGTGTAATGGTAAACACAACGACAGCGCATAAAAACCTATTACTTTCAATCGTTCACAAACACCATGCCATGTCTGTCTTAATTCCTTGATTCTACAATCTTGACAGTTTGAAAAATGAATAATGAAAACACTGCCCTCAGTATGGTATGCTTATACGCAAGTGTGATAATCGTGACAGATGTCACACCAGACTGGGAACCAACCACCAGTCGAAGACGAAACAGTTCGGAAAGTCTATAGTTCAGTCAACGTAATCAACATTGGCAGCATTAAAACAGTGGTTAATACTGATGTTTGAACAAACAACAAAAAGAAGAAATATAACGGAACAGCCCTGGTCGAGAGATGGAAACATAAGGTGAATAGATCGAACAGTGCATGGCTGCAAGCTTTTACATAAAAACAACGCGTATTATTCAAACCTATGGGGAAAAAAACTTGGGACCCAAAATAGATTAATGATTCAGAGACCCCCGTTCGTTATTTTCCTTCAGCAAATAACCTGAGAACCACGAATGCGATTAAAGTTCAAGACACTGGATTTCGATCAGAGTTCGCAAGCAAAGTATCACCGGACTCCTGTATAATAATAATAATAATAATAATAATAATAATAATAATAATAATAAAAGCAAAACAACGTCATCCACATAATTCGTATCGGTCTGGTTGAAAATCGGGACAAGCTTCACATAGAGATCACTGTAATCCCCCAAGGAATTGATTGGAATGTTGTCCATGACGGACGGAAATGAGTGGAGATCGAACGCTCTTAGTGAACACAACCAAAATCGATGAACAGTCGAAACGGTGGCAAGCTAACTATCGGCATGGTCCTAACATTATTACATAACACTCATAGCAGATTAGGGTACTCCACGAGGACTCGATTCACCTGCAAGAGGGATCATCAGAAGGTGTTGAAAACAATCGAATCAGGTCTTAAAAAGTGAAACCTGTTGATCGTAAAAAGAGCGACAGCAGCACACAAACGTTTGTAAGTCAACGGACCGGATGTTTAGAGTCTGTTGTGGTTAAAAAAAAACGTTTGCACTAAAATTCTCATAAAATCAGCTGTCTCATAATAATGCCGTTCAAACTGTGATTTCAAATGACCAACAAAATGTTTACTAAATGCGAGAAACCGTGTAAAAGCTGCGTAATACACCAATCCACATTAATCCAAACAGGTAACAGCGTTCACGTAGACAGTACGGCTGCATTTACCCAAAAAGGTCAATACAGTGACAAACGTCGCGACATTCGTACCTGGTGATACCTAGACTTGCGACTGACTGGCTACATAGATTCATCTCAGCAGTATAAACACTTGCTCACCCTACAATGGCACCTTGCATATCGAGATCCGATGTACGTCATTGTAACCTGATCAATTTGATTGAAGCAGCTTAAAGGCGTTACCGAGACGACTATGTCGGTGAAATCAAAATGACGTCTCTTGTCAGTCAGAATATTAAAGCTAACGGAAATATCTACCAATGCAGTCTTGTCATTGTTATTAACGGTTAGGCGAGAGGCGATCAACAACTAGCCCTAACATTCCGTACGTAGGGATCCAAAAGACAAATAGGTCCGGTTAGAGGCACCCGTAAGCCTTACAGGGTGAGAAAACATTTATTCCAATATGGTGCGTCGTTACCTCGTGCTCTGATTATCGCGTAAACAAGTCTGATTGAATTATTGGTATAACAGATCGGGACAGTGCTCCAAGACGTCTTCAATGCTTATTTGAGACAGGTCAGCAGGAACTCCTATCGCCTTACCCTCCGACTAAAATGGTCTTGGGAATCTCCCTTAGATTCAGGCTTAACAAACGCGTAGAACATGGAAGGAGATTTAGTTCCGTGTCTTGATTTAGAGGTATACTATCATTCCTGCACGACGAGGCATAACGTTATTGTAATGTAAAAATGCCATTTGTTCTTGTTATTTAAGGCAACCGGTGAGATCACAAATTACTGCAATAATCCCCTCACTAATGCTTGACTGCAATACAACGATGAGAGGAAAAGAGATCTCTCACCAGGAAGACGGAAGATGGGGAGAAGAGATCTAACTGCTAAAAATACGGTTAGACCGTTTTGGAAATGAGGATGTTAGCCGAAGCCCAGCGATCTAGATTTATTTCGCCGACCAAAATACATCTATCAGCTTTTTGGCCAAGGATGGGTCCTCCGGTATGCAAGGGCAGAAGAAAACTTGCCTTAGTCCTATGCGTTCAGATAGCTTGACCTCGGGTGAAACATTTGTTTCCCAGGCCGTAGAAAGGTCAACAGACCAACGAGCGTAGGATATACACAGCAGTGTAGTTAACAGTGTGGATGGCCAGTTAAACTGCTGTTAGAAGTGTTAAGTCCAGCGCCCTAAGCGTCTTTTCGGGTTATAGATGGGCCCGCCGCCGACGTGAGCCCATCTCTGGCTTGTTGATACCTGTTGCTCAGGGGAGACCGTCATCATCAGACAGTAACAGATCAGTGGTTCACACTGACGCCTAACTGTCATATAACCATGGACAGAAAGCAAGCCCTGGTCAGGAAAAAACAGAAGAGGACAGAAGTGAATTTAACTGGTAAAAATAACCGTCATTATTCAAACACTCAACACCAAACTGCCCCACACCTTGCAGGCAAACAACCGAGCAATAAGTAAAACTGAGGCGTCATCAGCAAGACAACTTACCTACGGCTGTCACTGTCCCCGCGTCGATAAGTGCACTTTCTTCACAAACAACTCGGTCAAACAACAACATTCACGTCACTGAGCCCGATTAGCTGCCATCTCACCTAACGTCTCCAGTTACCGACTTCGTGAGTCACGGATTCCCCGGCTCAGCAGCCAAACCTAACCTACAGTGCCCAAGCCCTTAGTGAACGACTTCATTCTTCTACGTCAGGTCATCACCTGGCCAACTTACACCAGTCGGCCGCAGTATCAGTAAACAGTGCTCAATGTGGCAGACGACTACCTGGCATCCTTAGTACATGACCTAACCACCTAAGTCAGTGCAAATGTTAGGATTGAACAAAAGAACTCGCTTGACGGTCACTCCCGAATACCTGCATCCTAATCTCTTCATTGCTTACTCTCTGGTGCTACTCGATGCGAGCGATCGACAGACATCTGCAGACATTGGTGGTCAAACGCCTGAAGATGATCCAAGTCTTCAACCCTGAGCAACCAAGTTTCGCAGTCGTAAAGTGTCGGGGAAGAACCCAATTCCCCGAAAATACCGTTTTGTTTGCCATCGCAGTGGCCTAACTCATTACTGATTGTAGTGACCTTCATAGTCGGTACGGTTATATGCCACGTCCCCCATCACGTGCGTTCTCAACCTTTGTGCCAAATTCTGGCGCCCAGCCCACACGCACGTCCTTTAAGTGGGACATCACTGTACTGTGTGAATCTTTGTCCGGTCCGCTTTCTGACCATGTTCTTGTTTGGTCACGAACCCTTTAAATGTTTGTGACCGTGTTATCTTCGAAATGAGTGACATAAAGTGGCTCTGTCCGGAGGCCTGTCTTTTCTCTGTGTTCATACGTTAGCATTGGGTGGTTGAGTTGGTTGGGAAGAATCGTATTAATCTTGCATATTTCGTAGTCCGTCGTTCAAAACCGTTGAACGTCGTTCCGTTATCTACCGTTCCACTAACCGTTATTCCGTTGTCTGTTTACGCGCTCGTAGGTCGTATACCAAGTTACAACAGAAAGTAATACAGCCTTCGCGGTCGCTTTATATACGCGACCATCAAGCCTCTGTCGCCACTTGTCTTAGATTGGCGAATACCGCTCTAGCCTCAAAGATACACACTTCCATTTTATTCCCTACACCTCCACTGTTGCCACCGATGCAGCTTCTCAAGTATACAAATCGATCAACAACACCCATGACTTCATTATCCAATATTATATCTACGTCATTACAGCAGTGTTGTAGAATCCCTTTGGAGTTGCAAGGCGCATTCCGAAATGTTTGGCAGAGTGCAAAACAGCTTCTGGCATCGTCCAATCTGCATGGAAATTGCCAAGCGACGCGTTGTCGGATAAGAAAGGAAAGCTTTCGGAAATTCTCGGTAGCAACAGCTTGTTTCACTTCAGCATATTGCAACGTCAACTGCGGCTCGTGACTCTTTCTTGGCCGATTACAGGGGCCTAAACGGACGATTTGCTATTAAAAATACTCCGGAAAACATAGAAAAGCTTGAGAGTGCACAGACGTCCAAATGTTAGTAACTGAATGAACGTTAGTCTCACACGATGCAGTTCCATATTTATGCCTTAAATATAGGGAAAGCGCCTAATGTGTTTCAATGTCATTCAACGAATGGGGTCCTAGACCAGAAGCAGGTATGCTTTGGTTGGTGTAGAACGCTTGTGGTTCTGCTAGTTTAATTACGTCTGTTTATGGTTGACGACGAACTAGCTCCCTATCATAGCGCAGAGCGAACCTAGCACATACAAGCGCATGATCAGAATCTACACGCGTGGTTCAGATCGACCTACAGTTTTGGAAACGGCCAGATCACAAACACCTGACGGCTGTGGTCAGTCTGTGCTTACAATGGACTTGGCGAAGAAGGTCATCAGGTGGCGCACTGACGTTTGGAACACCGAAAGTTAGTAACTGCTAAAAACAGGCAGTTGTCAACACAAAGCTATAACGAAAATCCATCGTTATCCATTCGACAAGTACTGTAAGACAGCAGGTCACCTAAATCACGTTTGTGAGCATCTAGCTTGCTTATTTGAACGTTCAAGTTTTCAGTAAGTAGCGAAATGTCCATGCACCGTTCAGTGTGCACAGGATTAATGGTTAAATTTATTACTGCTTGCATCTGGACTAGAATCCGTAGAAGCCTTAATGACAAACCCGGTAACTGGACGCGTCCCTAGGCTGAGGACTCGGGAACATGACAGCTAACTGCGAAACTAGTGAGGTTCTCCCGAAGAATGAACAATCGCGGCCAATGAATGGTGGTACTAACAGAGCCCGGTGGATTCACGGTTGGCAGCCGGGTCTCCTATGAAATGCCACATAAACTCTTTGATAGTACTACCACATGGCGTATGATACCCCACCACAAAACGCTTTCAGTTACCCCCCAACGGGAGCACATTGGCTCACGGACAGCTTACTGTCCGACTAGCATGCTGTTCAGATGGCACACAGACATCTTCAGTCCCCGCCAACCATGGACAAACCTCGAAGAAGGCGTACAAATCACCTCGGTGATCACCGGCTTCTAGGGGTACGGAAGGTGTGCTGGGTACCTTGAATGGCTGGGCCGTATTCGAAGGGCGTATGAACCAATTTGGTCAGCGGCCCCCGACAACAAAAGCTTAAGCGCTTCAACAGCCCTGCCGGTCTTGCCCTCCCGGCTGGACAGATCTACATCAGATCCGCCTTCGTTGGTAAATCCTCGAACTGCTGCACTTCTGTCGCAATTCTCCGCAGAGTGCACTGAGCATCCTGGATTGGTGAACTCCATCCGAAGAGCACATGAATCGAACCACTATTGGTCACCGACCCTCAGTAGACTGTGAACTCCGTGCTTTATCCCACTGCCTCGTGGGTCAAGTTTTTTAATCGAAGTCTTTGGGTGGGACCCCTCAAGCTAACCCTTTCGACCTTGGTAACCGCGAATTATTCCGCATCCACAATTTACGAACTTAAACACATCAATTATGAATTTTTTCATGTCTTCTTGTCACAACTGTCTGGCTGAGATAGAGGCGGCCGGCTTCGCTCCCCTGTTAGATTTTACCGCAACAACCCACTTTGTCTCGTTACTTGTCTTTTGCCAAATGATTCTACTTGGTGATCCCTAACTGTTTTTTAGATAAACACCAGAAGCTCATTCATTTGTCCCTCCCGACAGAAGTCACAGCCAGAATGACAATGTCAAACACCTAGATTCCTTTACCTGGAGGCCACAAGCTTCTACTCGTCCTCCGAACACCACTTCTAATGTCCAAATACTTATGCAAATTGGTTAGCAAGCAGCTCACGCACTTGCTTCGGGAACTCTCGCCTTCGATATCTGCTGTCTTGCTGAAACACGGTTTCAGGATTCTAGTTCATTGCTACACCTTCAATGTCTGTCAATCGCTTCACCATGCGAGTACAATGTCCGCGTATTCGGAGACCCTGAGGTTTAAGTCACTGGCTAAGCCGGTGTTGGAATTTCCCTAAATGCATACATAACGATGCCTCTGTTTGGATGGATTTCCGTCAGCAGCCGCCTTTGCGCTGTCAGACTCGAAGGTACGGTTAGAGTATCGAAAACTGCACATCACAAACGCTGTCTGTTTGTTGTTACGGTATATGTCTCCACAGACTGCAAGCCAGACGCAGTCAAAGATTATTTTTATCACCTGCTCACTAACCCTCTACACATCACACGGCGCACGGACATTATGGTGCTGGCTGGAGACTTGAACACCCAAGTAGACAGGTTAAGCGCTGACGGACGTGACTTACATGGCCTATACTCTTACGATATTCATAGAACAGACAACGGTAAACGTTTTTTGCAGCTCAGTGCTGATAATGGTCTGTTTTTAACAAGTAGTCATTTTCGACGTTCTAGGTGTCAATGCGTCAACTGGCGATTTTCATTACTGAGTCAATCGTAGACACAGATTGACTGCATAGCCGTCAGCTATCGGTGGCGTGGCTGTTTCCAAGGTCGCAAGTCAATCTGGAGCATCTGTGTAGATTCCAATTATGCATTGTCATCTGCTAAGTTCGCTTTAGGCTTTGGTGGGAGGCCACTTCACCATCAACCACAAATTGATTTACCTACCTCATCAGGGACATAAACGCTCTAAACCTGCTAGAGCGCGCTTGCTTGCTAGGAGTCCCAGGCCCACCAGCTGATATTGAAGCATATTGAACATATATGCGGTATGCAATGCATGTGATATTGCTGCTCGTTCAGCTGCCAACCGCTGGGTCTCCATTCGATCACGGGACCACTTATGAACAGTCGTCGGAATATCTCATCTAGCATTGAGTATACCTCGACCCGCATGGCGACTCGCTTGGAGCTCCGGAAGCAACTACGAGAGGATCGCGAGGCCTAGTGGACAAAAAGTTATCAAGATGGAACAAGCCGCTGTTCCCGTGGACTTCGGAACCTTTTCCATCTAATCCAAGTGACGGTTAGCAGGAAACCAGGTGTAAACGAGGTAATTTGCGAAGCCAATGGTGAGCCTACTCACAACTTGCAACGACGCCTGGGACGCTGGACTCAGCATTCCCAACGGCAATTCATCTGACCACCAACGCCATTTACTACGCCTTCAGGCTCTGCCTGTGCTGATTGGTTCGTTGACGTTTCTGTACCCTCGGAAACAGGAGTCGCTGTTGAGATGCAGTTTCTGAAACGTCACGAGACACCCGGCCCAGACGAACTTCCTCCTGCGATTTTTGTGGATGGAGGTCCCGCCTTGGTTAAAGTGCTGATCAACTTGCCCCAGAAATTGTGGATTAGCAAAGGTGTTCCAAATGATTGGGGTCTGGCTCTTATTGCGTCAAAGTTGTCCACAGTCATCATGCTTCATAGAATAAGTGAAATGCGCGGAAAACATAACCATGAGAAGCAAACTGGGTTTCTTCTTGGCCGTGGCTGCATTGATCACATCTTCATACTTAACTTGATGCTTGAACGCCGCCATTCATATGGAATGCCAACAGTCGTTGTTTTCTTGGACATCAAAGGAGCTTTCGATTCGGTTGCACTCTTGAACTGTCTACCGAGGAAGGATGGCCTGAGTATGTGAATATCCTGTTATACTTCGGGCAGGGCTAGTGCTTACGACAACGTATCACTCACTTTTAGCATCTCAAGTGGAGTGCGATAAAGTCGCGCAGCCTCCCTTTTCTTATTCAACTTTGCAGTAAACCAGATCCTAGATTGTGCCCCGACAGACTTCGAATATGATAGTGTGGAAATGCTCAGAAGCACTCGACTTCGAGACAAAGAACATGCAGACGACATCGCCCCCAATCTGCTCGGGCTCACAGGAAGCCTAGAACATTTCACACGGAATAAACGCTTCAGTTCGTCAGTTTGATATGGTATTTGCAAAATACTGTCGTAGGATTGGCCAGACTTCACGCGTGCTCTCTCTTGGTGGTGGGCAGTTGGAATTTGCCGAGATGTTTGTGTATTTTGGGAGCTACATCACTGATGGTGGAGCGTCTGACGAGATCACAAATCTCATAGCAAATGCTCGGATGGCGTTTGCCAACTTACGCCATTTGTTGCATCAGCATGATGTCAGTCTTCCTGTGAAAGGGAGAGTACATAATGCCACTGTAAAGGTAATCCTATTGTACAGCTGCGAAACCTGGTGTGTCCATGAGCAGGATGCTTGCCAAGTATCAGTTTCCGGCCATCGGCGTCTCTGAAGCATTAGCGGCGTGTGGTTGGGATGTGGTGAGCAATTGCAAAATTTGCCGACCTGTCTTTAGGACGGATAAATTCGGTCGATCCTTGAGCAGACTGGCCTCGTCTCGCAGGCTTCGTTGGCTTGGTCAAATCTTACGAATGTTAACTCATCACTTGCCACATTGTGCCTTGTTTGCGAGTGGTGAGTTAAATTGGAAACGACAGGCTGGTGGTCGGCGCATGATTTGGGTTCGGGTCATGATGACACTCACACTGAAGCTTGCCTCAATGGGGCTCTCCAGGCTGATTGGCTGGGTTCCGAAGGACACTGAACACCGTTGGTTAAGGATGCTGTCTGATATCGCGAAGAACGGAAGTTGTTGGCGCTCGTGTTGCGGACAATATGTGCACCATCAACTTTTTTTATCCCTCCACATTTCCCCCCTTCACCTTAAACAACACTTTTTCCCATATTGTGGCATGTTTGGCATTCCTTATCGTTTCTACATCTCAAACAGATGTATGTGTACTTAGATCCGCCTACATGTATCTCTACTACCTCGTTGAACATTGTGCAAGCCTAGCTTGTTTTGAAAACTAGTTACTGAACCCCACATTCAGCATAAATGGGTTTTCTAACAGACTTCTTGATGAGAAGAATCGCAACCTAAACAAAGGCCTGTCAAAAAGCAGCCCGGTTTACGTCCAATGGTAATAGAAAAAGAGAAGAGTGGACATAGTGCTAGGTGAACATAAACAAGTTTCCCCGACTAACTCTGTTATAAATCGCCCGTAATCACGTCAACCCTACTTCTGCACAAACGGGATTTAAGCTTTAACCCTTCAGAGGCTTTTCCAGCATAGAGATAGGATGAATGAAAAATGGTTGTCAAATGCCATCTACTTCTCTTACCCAGGAAACTTATGAGAAACTGCCATCCCTTCTTCCATCCACTTACTCACATTCAAGAGTCTTTCCTTGATATGATGACCGTAAACTGCCTCATTCTGACGCATAAGCTACCAGAACCTAGTCAGTTGACGTACGATAGACCTCTATGTTAATGAATCGTGGTTGGCATCAAAATTCAGTGATGTGATCACTACTCCTTACTACTTTGTTTTCGATAGACTGCCAAGGAAAATGCATGAGGGGTGTAACTAATTTTTTCCGAAACCTACGCACACTTTCCGTACACAGCGATAACCTCGCTACTGTGTTTGATACTGTATGGCTGTAAGTTACACTCCGTGGCCAAAGTTCATTATCACTAAGAGACATCTGTCGCTCACTTCCCGGTTCTTGACCTCCTTTTATCCTACCAGATGTCTTTGCTTTCCCTCAACATTTCACGCATTCAGTTGCTGTGGATGATTTCAACTCTTCCAGGGAAGCTGGAACTTGTCCGCGGGAGGATTCGGAAAGCAGGTCCGACAACCATAAAGATAAATATTCCCTTTGCTGGAACTCGTAATCATTAACGAGTATCATTACGTAGATCAGGAAACTGCCCTATTTCCTCTTAAACACAGTGATCACCCGATCGCAGTACTCCGTTTCTTTCGCTATTGAACAAAACAACAGGACTAGAAGTAACCGACTCGCAACCCTAAAAGGACCGGCTCTGATGGCGTTAGGGACTACTTCAGCACGTTGGTGAAAAGGTTAAAACTAATAAAAGAAGACTATGTGGGAGTACTGGAAATGGTATAGACGCAGGTACGCCACCGACCACGGTACACTGCCACCTCGGATAGTGTTTCTAACCAGCGGTTTGAGAGACCACAAGGAACCCATCCAGGCAGGCGACACCTACCCACTTTGCTCAATGGAGCAGTCAGGGTCTGCATATTTCGTGACCACGTTGTTGCCTGACCATCATGTGGTTTTACCCAAACGTTGATGGCTCCAGTATACAGTAAACGCTCAGCTGGCACACGGAGTACGTGACCTAACGATCACAAGCTATGCAGCGTAAGTAGTTGACCAATTGATCGCGCATCGCAAACGTTCTGGAATACGCGTCGGTGAACTGCCACATTGTTCACGCGATCAGCCCAGTTAATATGGGCTATTTGGCGGAGACAACGATGGTCAAACACAGCAAGTCTGTTGATATCTTCTTTGTGAACAGGCTACGGTTCCTAACTGCAGAACCGAATGGAACACAGATGTATTACATATCCTTCCTTTCAGCGACAACCGAACGTCTTTTCGACGCCACAGATGACGCAGTTTGGCAAAGGCAACTCGTGTCTTTGCTATCCTCGCTGATATCTCATCAGTAATATTACAACAGGCTGACGAGATAGTGCCACCCAAATATGTGAACCTGTCCACAGTGTCAAACAGATTACCTGCAACAAAGAAAGTAGGAGTGAAAACGCCCCAGTCTTGAAGCAACGCTTCGCACCTTGAAGGTGCAGTTTTCGCATTTTCCAATCACCAGTAGATTGAAAACGAACACATATGCAATCGTACGCTAATCGATATTGGGTTGAGGTGCATTTTTTCACTCGTATTTCGTAAAAGGAGATGCGGATTACGGACTTTCGCTATTTCTAGAGATACTTCGAGTAGCGCAGGTAGAAAACCTTGTGACTTTGAAAACCGTCGACTCAAACCCTGCAAGTAACGGGACTATAGTTACCTATTTAAATACTTTAAGTCAAACAGAAAAGCATTGTATCGAGGGGCAACCAAACCACTCGAAAATTTACCTTGGCAAGCGTAGCAAGATAATCCAAGTAGTACAGTTCTGGGCCGTTCTTAGAATCGAATCCTGCAATTGCCATGTTCACAGAGTAAGGGTTCTAGCAGGGAATTAATGTTTCCGTAATATCAAGACTAACTCGACTTCGTAAGGCATTGGCGAGCGTGCTCCGTGTGAAGTTGGCGGCCCCGCTTGGCGTCAGCTCATAACCTAAAGCAGTAGGGCTATCAGAATTTACGCAATTACCATTCTTGATTTCGTACAACTGCATGTTTTGTTGTATGAACTCCGCAAATTGCGTGGTGTCTCCAGATTCCCCACATACAGCAGCAATGGTACGAGTGCTGAAAGGAAACATCTTTTCCTGGTCATGTTTCATTGTGACTATCGATCGCGAGGATCGCATGTCTGCTGCCACTATACAAAAGTTATCGGTACGCAATCCGATGACACATTCCATGTCACAAGACCACAACCAAAGATGATCAATCAGACAAGTTAAACACTGCGCTCTTGACAAGGTCAGCCAAACTTAAATACACAATTAACTCGAAGCCAGTAATGAAAATCTGGTCGATTATTCCGTCTCTCAAAACAGAAAATCCGTAGAGAAGTTCCCGTTCTGTTACAGACCGCGAACCTTCTGCAATGGCCAAGACTGTTCACGGAACGTTGACATTTTAATCTCTCTCAATTTTCAATTTCAAATCCCGGACTTGATTTTCAACGATTTCAGTCGTTTGTTCACGGGTTCGAGGTTGGAGGCCAGAGCAACTCGGCTCCAGTCAGCCTTTCCGTTTCGATGTCAGCGGTTTTCTGTTGACTTAAAAGGCATTCATTGAAAAC
>LUCH01017320.1:0-52764 GCA_013368495.1 Paragonimus heterotremus
GGACGCATCTGCTTTTTGTCTGGCTGCTCCCCTTTGGCCAATCTGACAGGGTTGAACCTGTAACGACCGAGGTCGCAGTCAGCACAGCCCTCCGGATCACAACAGCACACAAGCCTGACCACCACGCCAAGGTAGCAGAAAAGGTCAGGCCAATTAGACTTAGCCACAGTGACTCAGACAGGTTGGACGTTAATGTGGACTTTTTTCTAATAGTGGGGTTTAACTTCCTCATATAGTTGACTTCCAGACAAATAGAAGCCAATCGATAATACTTTGTGACCTGTGTGTACAACATATATTTGACCATACACATCCAGGTTTTGACAGACATTCAATAAAGCTGACTCACTTCCATGATGAGTTCATAAATTACATAAAAATATCACATTAATCGTAAGAAGATAATCTACTACTGTGTACAATACAAGCAGATATTGTTGATCAGTAATATGACAAACTCAATAGGTTAAGAAAGACCCACCTGCGAAAAATATGGGCTTCAACTAGAGTCTAATGAACAACAGGAATGGAATAGGAAGCAAGCAGTATAATCGTTATTCGCCCAAGCCGCAAACGTAACGAATAACATCTAGTCTGAGTCAGTTACCTTCCCATAAAACAGTGTCGTATGCAATCCACCAAGTGGTCCATGATAAAATGTTACCCATTTGGTTTGACTAAAATGTATCCAATCTGTCAGCAAACGGATATTCGGTGGCAGTTTCGGGGTATTCACAAGTTATTTTGCGCACAACATTGAGCAGCTCTAGTGGATTGTATTGGCCTGAATTACAACAGAAATGTTACTTGCTTGATTGACAAGACACGGTATCCTGTCAGAAATTCAGCAGAAGTTTCAGCAACTCACCAAACTAATGGAGTTTGCATATTACCGAAGCCTGACTGCTCCAAACTTGTTAATGAAGACTTTTTTGTGATTTTTTTCAATTTACTGTTCTGTCAAGTGGAAGTGCATGCGTAAAAACTTCAACACTAACTTCTCGTAACAAATTAGAATTCTGCGAGATTAATTTGTTGATAACACTTGCAGTCCTAAGATATTCGTACCAAATTTTTGTGAATACAGTCAAGCAGCTTGGCCGTCATGTTTAACATGTTATAAATGGATTTAGAATAACACAACTTTGCGAGTACATTGGAACACTCTACGTTTCTACCATCTCTGGTGGCCCTCCCCAAGAGTGTTGTAATCGAAATCTCACGTGAGCTCTGTTCCCTTGTTAACATGACTTCGATTACAACACTCCTAAGGAAGATTACTCAGGGGATTGAAAGGTAGGGTATTACAGTTTACTCGTAAAGTAGTGTTATTCTCAATCAACTTAACAACACTTACAGTCCTTTATAGAAGTAGTAGGGTAAACGGAAATGTCCACTATGACCTTGTGCGCTGTCCGAATCTCATGAGCTGATTGTTGTTTTTCCACGTACCAAAGACTTTCATAATTGACAGACTGAGAACCAGTTTGTCTATTTGCCATAAACAGAACAAACTGCCTAATCAGTTGATAACGGGCGTCGTTTGTTAGTGAAAAGCCGCTCAACCAATCAAGATCTTTAATATCCAATTCGTACGTTTCAACGGCGGTTAGGCGTTTGCATCTATGGATAGGAATTTCAGCAAGAAAAACGGCATGACTTCCATTTATTTATTGTGTACAGATTTGGTTTTTTGTGTTCGCCTGATGGCATGAAGCAGGAACCATAGTCCTTCAGTTCTGGCCCAATGGACTGTTCTTCTTCAGGGATAACTCGTTCGATGTGTTATGTTGTTCGTAATTCGGCCGAAATAGGTCTAACCTTGACCCACAGACGTGTTAAGAGATTCTATTGAGTTACTGATAAGTGGTTTGGCAGATTTGATAATTTAGGAGAGATCTATTTGCAGAAAATCTGGACTTCGACTGGATTTGAACGAGTGACAGAAACAACATGCCCAAACGCGGCAAGCGCTCTACCAGCTGAGCTACGGAGCTACGGAATCTCAGAAATTTCACACTTGGGCCTAGCTACCCACCCATCCAACTGTGTCATATGAAATCCGCCAAATAATCCAGCCGAGTGACTGCCCAAGTAGGATTTATTGATCAGTTCACGTTGAAATCCACCAACGCCACCGACGAACATTGACTTTGAATTCTATTGAGTGTGGGAATAATCGCGCCTTCCACTTGGTTGCTCATAAAAGAGAGGGTGAAAACCACTGCAGCACGGGAAAGAAACTTGAAATGATACACACGTAAGTAGTTGAGCGAAAATAACAATTTTCAAATTTTAGACAGTTTGCTTAAGGTCAATGAAAAGTTGTGCCGGATTAGTGATTCGCCTACTTGATGATTATCGGTAACAGGAATGTCATAGTGGAAAGTATTATTAAATCATTAGTTTATACCTGTTTACTCCTATTTGGCAAGATATTTTACTATCAAAAATGATGAAGATGAATCTCTACTTTTCGTAAATGTATTCTGCGGCCTCAAGGTTAGCACAGTAAACGTTTTTGTACATACTGGGGTCACATGTTAATGGCAACATATACACGTCGTTTCCTCTCTGTCCATGGTATAAACCAGCAGATTGATGCAAACACTGTTTGCGACTAAGCAAAGAAACTGCGCCAGGTTAAACAACCAAATGGTAGTAGGTAACCACTGTGGAATACTCCGCTTAAGAGATCCGAAAAACATTTCCTGAATTCAGTGCAAATAAGTAGTAGACGCAACACAACCGAGAACAGTTTGGAAGAGATAGGGTTTCGTGGATCTTTCTTACGAACAGATGGATATGTTAATAAATAATGTCTGTTAGAAGATAAAACTATCGTTTCATGAAATTATCTTTTCAATTTGTATCTAAGGAATTATCCGCGGATGACTTAGTTGCTCATTCAAGGGGAAAATTAGCCTCTTTTATGGGTTCACTCTTGATACCTTAAAGCATGCGTTAACAGAGCGAAAGGAAATTTGTGTTAACGGAGCGTTTGATTACGTTTGCAAGGAGCTGATGCAGACGATGATGTAAAGTGGGTCGAAATCAGCAATTTAGGAAAGACAAGTCGGGCACTTACGCCACGAAACATTCTGTCGGTATGGTTAACGTATCCTAGGTAATAATTCGTTCAAGGATTGTGTATGGTAAGCTACTCTTAAGTGAGCTACAGAAGACGGCTCTCCGTTAAGCTAGGTCACTAACGCACTAAGGTTAGTTACTGATATTTTGATAGTGTTTAACAATATGTCATCTTCATCTTCATTACTTCGCCTACTTGGGTTAATCACTGTCTAAGCAAAAAAATGTGGACTTTGACTAGACTTCAACCGGCGAGAACAGCATCTTGTCCAAATTCAGCAACGCTTCTGACATTTCAGGTACGACACTATGTCGGCAGCTCCGAGGTATCTCATATTTGCACTCAGTTACTCACACATACCAACACGTCATACGGAGTTGCACATTTGACCTTATGAAGTGATTCAAGAAAGTTTGTCGCCATGATCGTGGTAAGCAGCAGATAGTTGGCTGGCAATGCTGCACGTCACCATGTTTCCTAATCCATTTTCAAAGGGGTACATACACAAGTGGTTCAATATGAATAAACAAGGAAATAAAGTTCACGCACACTGTGTAATCAATTGATTTGCATTCACTCAACAATCGCCATTACACAGTAATAGTTTCCTAATAAATCTCATGAGACTGTCCGACTTTAGAAGGCCACAACAATTAGTTTAATTGGTTAATAGTCTGTCCGGTAAAGTAATGTTCAATGAATACGATTGCAATCCGAACAGTCTGGTAGTGTGAAGATAATATAACCGGTTCACATTACACTTTCAAAAAATAAGAAATGTACCAAGCTTCTCAGTGATGTTTAAATAAGGCAAACTAGAAGAGTAGACGTGATGAATAATTGTTTTCGATAATTCATCATCAGATCAATACAGTTGTATAGATTCCAGAAAATCAAAAACAGTGTGTACACAAGACAAAGAGATTTAACAGAATGTCATTGGATCAAGCGGAAAGCTACAAAATATCCAGGACCCTATAGGTTAGTCACACTGAGGATAAAATAAGCTAAATTACTGGAAAAGCATCATAAAATAAAAAATCTTTGCACAAGTGAAAGAGGTGCGTTTGGGCACAACGTGAACGGATAATTGGTTGAACGAACAAAATTCTTTTGTTTTTCACTGAAGCGTGCGCAATTTTGCATCACAGACACAGTTCTGTCCTCCTCAGAGGACCAGGTGAACACAGATGAGTGAGTTTGAAGAGGTATAAAAGGTAGTCAGCAAAAGTACAGAAATGTCTGAAGAATGTCGCTTCTTGTGTTGAAGTTGGCTACGTGAAAGTCTGCAAACAGCGCGTGAAGTAAAATTCTGGACTGTGAAGAGCTGATTAGAAAACGAAGTGGTCTGGGAATTGATTCTAAACGGTGGCAGAGTCCAAACTGTATGTGTGACCAGTCTGCATTTCCACAAAGAAGAGCGATCGATAAATTTTATAGGAAACGGCTACAGATAAAAGCAGTTGGTAGTAGTGGCTGGTGGTGCGTTGCAGCGAATGAATGAGAAACTAACGGAGTAGAAAAGAAAGGTAGCTAAATTACAATTTTCAGTAAGATTTATTATTATTTCACATTGGTTCTTTTTGTGAAACTTTGCGGCTGTCTCAAAAATCTACAGGTCACAGCAAATCATTTCTTATCAGAACATCAGCGGCTACATCTTTTATAGTGAAAACTTAGTTAACACCATGTCGATAATGTAAAAGCATCAGACGGTTTAACAATATCACGGAGTATCAGCCAGTGACATGGGGTTACCACCAGTCTTTTTGATTAACGATGTTGTGCTTTTGTGTCCTGTTTAAACACATTGACCTTTGAGTTTAAGACGCTTCAGCTGCCACTGTAACCGAGCAAGCAATTGAACCATAGGTTGTATCAAGTGAAGCGAGTAGCTATAGAAACATTTGAAAATACCTATATCTGGACAGAACAGTTAGAGGACAAACATCAGTAGATGCTGGCATTTTATATTTACCGGTCATTGCCAAATAATCGATGACATGGAAAACTTTTGATTTACCGTCTGCAGTACTTGGGGGTGGAGGTACTCGCAAAGCTGCGACCAAAAACAAATTCGGTCGTGTGATCTGAATGGTATTCACTGCGACGTAGGTATGTGACATCTCATCGTTCAGAAATAATTGTTTTCCTACAAATAACAGGCTTCAATCGGTTCCTCGTGACGACGACAGCAAATTTTGGGAACCATGGGCTGTGCTGGCGCACTACGACAGTGAAGGCTGAGGTCAGGTCCACACGATGACCAGCTGACAGGATGTGTCGTCCGATTGACGAAGCTGGAGGCTTACGATTGTATGTGACTACAGTGTAGGGGTTTGAGACCTTTTTTGAACCCACTTAGGTGGTTGTTCCTCCATTCTTGTGATCAGTGAACGAATGACTCTGCCGTTGTAACTTTCCCCACAGTTTCTTGATAACTGACAAACACAGTTTGATTTAGCGTGGATAAGTTGATTTCCTTTGAGTGAAAGCAAAAGTAACCTGCGAGTCTGAACAGGGTTCTTGAGATCGACAGCGTTGTAAGTCCGTTTTAAAGAAGAGGCAATTCGTTGGGTTGTTCGCAACGTCGCGGTATCCCTTTCGGAGGGTAGTTTCATACATACTAAAGTCTTGGTGGCCTCATCGTTCCTATTGCTTTTAGGTATGCAGTCGTTGTGACGCTGAATAAAACTTCATGGGTAACCAGCCCTCTTCATATTCGTCGAAAGCATTTCTAGCTCTGGTTTATTGCAATCGGATGTGCAAGTAAATAATGTAACTTCCCATACCCCAGAAATTACCGTCGTTTTAGTTTTACTGACCACGGTTTTATTTTAACACTCTCGCCTACATGCCAAATTTAAATCACTGACAGATAAGTGAACAGAATTATTAAACCTCATCCTCCAAAATGTCTAAGCCAACGATTAAATCAGTCTTATGTATAGTGTGCAATACTTCACAACTGCTTGCTCTTTCCAAACATAAGGAAGTTTGAGCTGAGATCAGATGCGCCTCGGAGCTAAGTTAATCTTCCTCCTCAATAAGGAGTGCATCGATGAGACGCTCATCTGCCTCACTCAGTCATCGTTAGTCACCTGGCACAATCTGAGGGGATTTTGCTGGTTAACATCGTTTTAACAAGGTTTATTTCCACCAACGTGTGCACCTCTTAATCAATCGTTGATGGCAAATTCATTTGGGATTTGTGTTGGAGCTAATAAGAAACGTATGCAAAGAATTCATCACGTCAACTCTGTGTCGTCTACGATATAGCACAACTGACCCACCATGTATTAAGCCAATCACATTCAACTATGGTCCTTGTAACAATAAAAGTATAGTTTTATTTCGCTTAACCTTACCACTAGCATGAACCACTTACGTGGAGTTCCATTTCTGATTAGACGTCATATGTAATATGTGAACTACAGATCTGCGTTCTAACTGTCGTTCTGTTCAAGAATTATAAGGCAGGTCTGCAGCAGGGTACACCGTCAGGACCGACGAAAATGGTTTCTCAGCAGAAATTGTCAGTCCAGTGGAAGGAACGGACTTACAAAAGGGTTCCTGCTGACTGACAATCGAGCCAACTCGATTGATTCATTTCTTTTGCATAGTGAAGTAACAAAATGGTTCATTTGTCAGTAGTGTTCATTTCAAACTGACTACCAATGACTAACTTCCTCCTAGCCCAGTTTTTCGTTAGCTAAGTCGAGGTAGTTTTAATTTTTGTGATAATATCCGAACCACAAACCTAGCACAAACTTTGGCAATCAATTTCCTGTTGGATATCATTCAAACAAATATTTTCTTTAAGAAACATACGCAACCACTCATGTCCATCAAATTCTTTAAATGTTATGACTTCGTTTTTATGGTGAAATTTTAAAAGTAAGTAGGAAACCATGCACGTTATCAGGTAAGCTTCAAGCGAAACATTCCGGGAGGATGCCAATCAAATTATGGTTTGTTGGGTTCCTCGTAACTCTTTACTTAACACTAGATGAAAAACTTTTGCGATTCTCTTCTGTATTTGTTGCATTTGATGGTAGTCAGTGTAGCAGCAGTCAAGCAAGCCAAACAGCGATAATGAACCTTGCAGCCTAGTTGGTCGAAAGTGGTTTGCTGCCTGAATGTTCTCCGGCTTAATCTGTCATATAACGCACTGCTATATTTATTTAAGTGCAATTCACCCGTTGTACAAAATATGAATCTTGAGGATAGAATAAATGACTAGGCAGGAATCAAACGTTCTAAGTGCTGAGCATCGTTGTGGCTCTGTTATTTCAGGTTGATTAGTGAGATGTTCCGTTGTTGCCAATGGATTGCACACGTTTCATTATTAAATTATGCAACATAATCTGTATTTCTGAGTTGTATTGTACAAGTTATAGTGCGAGAGATGGAAAATATTGATGAAATGCTACACCGATTCACGAACGTATGCTGGAAAGTTGACCTGAATAAAGATTGAGTATTACCGCCTGCCCCTGAAGTTTTGTACTACGGCATAACTCTCTCACTTGGCAGATTCTGAACGTTTGGTCAAATATTTACCTGGTCAATCTGACTGGATTTCGAGGAAACATTTTACTGCTCCCTCCTGATTTCTTTTTGTTTTGTGACTGCTCCAGCCACCTCTTTCTCGCTGAACTTGAACAAGATTCGTTACTTGACCTGGTGTTTTGGTCATCGTTCTAATTGTTTTGGTCACGTTATCAGTTGGATATGAGTAAGCTTATACTTTACCGTGTCCTTTTCCCACAACAACGTATGGATTCGGTCAAAGGGTGTGTTCATTCGGGAGAAACGGCGGTGAACATTGTGCTTCGAGAAAGTCGGCTGCGTGTTTGCTGTTTGCTTAGTCGAAAACTATGGCACTGATTAGGTTGGATGTGCATCCCTTTCTACCTCCTTGGGGGGAAATCAGCTGACACTGATCGTATTGTGTGACGATCAATCCTTGTCCATGTATATGTGTAAGACTTTCATCCGGTTTAATGAACCAACGTTTTCTTTTACAGTCATTACATTTGAGCTTACTCAGGAATTTTTCTCATGGTCCGGCTTTGGATATTCCTTTCGGTTCCAGTGTATTTTCCTTAAGATTGCCGTTGGGTTTGCCGCCTGAACTAGTGCTCTGTGGCAGTGAAAGTTTTGCAGTTATTTCTGATACAATTTTGATATGAGGTGTAACAACTTATTTTGCTGCTTATTCGTAGAGTTTGGATCTTCTCCCCTCTGTAACAGATTCACTCTGACAAACGTTCGTGGAAATCTGCTAGAAAAAATACTCCATATATTCACTTTTCGTGATTCTTCAACATTCACTGGTGATGCGGTGGGCTTCGGTGACTTATAACCGTGTTTGTAACGCGTTCGCCCTGTAAAAACATTCTGGTTGTCTACTTGAAAAACTGATAAGACTGCATGTAAGTGTTTGATTTCGTTAAACTGATATTTGTTGTGTCGTAGTGCATCTAAAAAGGAGAACCCGTAGTTGTTGTAAACTGGTAACGCGATTATTACAGTTGGAAAAGTTTGGATCAACTTGTGTTTATTTCCTACCGAGCGCTTTATGTGTAAGAATGTACCACCAGCTATTCGCACCCACATTTCGGGGTTGGCCATTGCGCTGATCAGTATCACTCAGCCCGGCATGCTTGTTCCGGCGACGAATCAGGGTATGATCAGATCCAGTGAAGTTAATTCAACCGGCACGTAAATTTGATCAATGAGTTTGCCTTGCTTAGACAGATATAATTCCATAAGATTTTGTGTACTGCTTTGTTCAAGGGGTTTATTTTCTCATGGTTTCTTCCCCAGTAGCTCTTACAAGGTTTCTTATGTCACGAGGATCTCGATGAATGTTAAGGGGACTTTGATATCAAAAGAACTGTTTTCATCCTCTTTCTATAACTTGACATCGATCATTTTAGATTACTGATGTGTAGTCGGGGATTTGGTTTATTTCAAGTTGAACATCACCCACAACTGATCGCAGCTTTTCATTCCCATTTTGTTAGTGGACTGTTCTAAAAACGTCGATAGGTTATCATAGTCACATATACTCCACCATGGCCCAATCATGTATGATGTTTTGGCATGTTTTATCAGTTATAACGGGTATAAACCTGTGGTGCGTTTAGTGGTCGCTAAAATACAAAAATGTTTTTATCATCTGGCTGCGCTTCTCAGTGGACGTCTGTGCCTTCGTCAGGAGCAGCTTCCAGTTTTCAACGTAGTGACGGATTTGTTCGTTAATCTAGTAGTAACATGAGAACTGGGAAGATGGTAGTTTGTTATGTTTTTAAACATGTGTTGCTGTTTTTGTGTGTGTTAACTCTTGTGCGAGGATCATCGTTCGTCCGTCGTCAGCTGATAAGTTGCTGATGCTGTCACATTTTATAAGGCTGTCCATTACATGGGTTCGTTAAGAAAACTGAGCCCTGTTGCAGGCCACGAAATGAAAGGCGGTTTGCTTGGATTGTTCTTGTGTTCTTTCCGAAAACCTGCTACGATAACCATGTGCCCTCCGAATTGGCAAGATAATCATTTTCTCTCTGCATTCTTTTCGTCGAAGGCGAGTGTATTGATAAAGACGCACAATTCATCGTTTAAAAAAGAGCATTGTGGTACATTTGTGATCCTCGTATGGATTCCGTGGGAGTGGTATTTTTCTTCAGCAGCTTTGGTGATGTTCTATTTGGATATCCGTCTCTCACTCTCATTATTTCATCGAACAACTTGGTGTAAAATTACTGCAAAGTTTGGAAGAAAGTGATTTAAACCAATAATTAACAAACGCCGACTTAGGACATCAAACCTAAAGAGAAGACATCGTGTCACCAGAACTAGGGACAAAGTGAGGATGGCGCTTATGTAAAAGTCATCAAGAATGAGGAATATTAATATTATTTTCAAGGCTACTGGGCGCTTATCTCTAGACTAGCACTCGATCGGTTTTGCTGCTGCTCGGACTCATCAAATAGCAATGATCTGAATGAGTGAGCAAAATTGTATTGTTGTTGAGGGATAATTTCTATGTAGAGCGTAGCTCATACAACTGACAGCTGAGCGGGTTGGAACATCGGTCGATAATTCGATGGTTTGCTAGGGTGATGCTTATTTGGAGTATCTTTACTTGATGAGTTCAGATTAGAACAAACCTATCACGGAGTATCAACTAAAGAACAGGAATCCTTAAACTTTGGTAACATCATTCTGAACCCTTTTGGCAATAGACCACACAAACTGTCAACATGAGATGGACTGTCTGCCAAAATTGCGGAAAACGTATTGCGATGCAACAAAATTACCGACGAGACACTTTACATCTGAAAACAAACCCGGAACAATAGTTCTTTGTCCACTGGCTCAGATGATTTATTCTTATTTCTAAGACAAACAAAGTGAGAAGTACCAAATAATTTGGAATAAAAACGAATTTCATTCGCACCATCAGTTTCGTATTCCTTACCGATTACATTTAGTTATGTAACATATGTTTTGCAATTCGGTGACGTGTATTTATTTATTGTGTAGATGGGGCCAAATTGCAGGAGTTGAATATTTACTTCGCGTGTCGCACACATCATATTACTGTCTTGCCTAGATTCGTTTTAGCCCTACAACGTTTTCATGAGGAACTGGTTTAAGGTTTTCCACACCGTGTCTACAAACCAGTGAAGTTATAGTCTCCAGCTAAAGCAACTGAACGTTCAGACAAGGTAACTTGGTGTTGCCTAAAACGAAGCAACTGTTGTAGTGTTCAGCGGGTTTATCATAAAAAGCGTGTGAAGTGCTCAACTCCAGGCCGTTAAAAGATTACATATAGCTATAGCGAAAGCAAGGATTAAAAGTGCACCTCATTTCTTATATTCAGTTGGTAAGTCAGAGTTTCGTTTCGTGTTCAAAATTATTAAATAATGATGCTGTTACCACATTTGCGGTCCTGACTTCTTTCAATGAAAGCAGGCAACTATATACGCGCACATTCTGCCACGTTACCAACCAACTTGGTACAATTTCATTCATGCCAAGTACGTTCAGATCTTGAAGAGAGCGATGTTAAGAATATACACCCGACCAATTCAGAAATGACCTTTGGTCATTGGTCAGTTCGTGCTACCTTGATTTTTAATATAGTGTCAGAATCAAAGTGAACTGGAGAGGATGTCAAAACCGTGTACAACCCGGGCTTCCCGTAGAGATGAGTGATTTTGACGAGAGAGGCTGTCCATATAAGAGAACTGTCCCGTTTAGGGGAATGTTAATGATGATAACTTTATGTTCCGACGTAAGAATAATTATGATTGATGTCAGCTATCTCTCCGGCGAGGATGTCCGCTTTCTGGACCTCGGCGTTTCATGTGAGATGTGCCAGAATTTATCTTCCTTCCCTGTCTGCCAGAAAGTTTACATTAACACTAACGACAGTCTTCATGTGATTTGGGTGGTAAGCAAAAATCGTGTAAATCATTTTCCGTTTTTATCACGGGGTAATTTACCCGGCTCATTATTGAATAACTCAGTATTAAAATGGTTTTTCAGTTAACAACCGGTTATCTTTTTGGTCAAGGCAGAGGAATTATTAAAGTTTTTTGTGTTCTCGGTTCATTTTTGCTCACTCACTGCATAAGCGAAATCTCGTGACTGGATACTGCGCGAAAATCCACTGTTCGAATCGTTAGCAATCAACTGCAAGTGGTGAATTTTAATGAACTAATGTTTTCCAGGGTGCCTTGAGGAACAAAACTGCAAGTTATGCAACAAGGATTTGCAACATACGTTCTTTTGTAAAATCTAATGACAAGGCGGCTGCATGAAGATGAAGAAAAACTGAACCACATAAAAAGCCATAGGTGGCCAATAGTTTGTGTGAGTGAAGCACCATGAAATGAGCACAAATATTTAATCAGAATGACCAATTCCTTGATTTTAACTCTTTACCACAGTTTCTTCGGCATTAGTGGACTAGAAAATGTCCGATTTTTATTTAATGTACAGTGACCTGAAGGGTGTGTACATTTTTCTTATAACGGTAACTAGTTTTACTGAAAGCTGATAATCGGAAACGGTAGCGCAGGTTAATTTCAGCGTCCCCGCTAGGTTTTGTTTGACCGTTGAATTAACACACGGAATGCTTTAGTTCTATGCCGGTGCAAATATGTCTAGTGAGTTGAGTTGAATGTCAACGATAACAACTATGTATATTGGTACCCCACAAATGATATTACACCGAACTACAGAATGTGTTTATTATAAAGTGTAATGGTTGTCCTGATAATTAGCACTCGATTGCCGATCTTGTGAATATCAGTGGAAATATAAAAAGTGTGGAAATCAATGGGCTCAGTCGTCTGAAATCAGACTGATTTCCACACCCCAAAAAGACATGTCTACCTATAGGCTGGACGAATATGGACCAAACAGATTTGTGAATATCGATTGAAAAATGGGAGGAAATTTTATCTCAAACTATGCTTGACTGACTCTCTTTCCCTCTTTTCCGTACATTTTCCCCAATGGGTTTCCTCCGGAACACTTCCATATTTAAACTTCACTTCCGACTGACATCTTGCTTATCATTTGTTAACATGTCACCAGAAAGCTTCTAACCAATTATAGTGACGGAATTGACAATTATTAAGAAAACAGAATACAACTCTCCTACTCTTATCAGTCATCAACTTTAACGATAATTTGTCAACAAGGTTTTCATAAGGAGAAAAGTCTGCTTTGTGAGTAGTGACTGCTTTTAAGTTACGCTGATCACAACCAGCTGACATGATCACGTTCTAATCTCTTGCGCACATTACTGAACTGGAAATTATTTTTGAGTGAAAGCAATTAAGTAATAAAGGATGACCGATTGAAACGCATTCGGATTCAACTAAAATGTTATGTCAACCTAACGATTAACGCCATAAACTTTCGTTTTGTTTTCCGTGAGGAGGTTTTCTTCTTGGCCAACTGAAGTCAATTATTGTTTTAAAACTACTGTATTTTAGAAATAGCCAAAGCACGTTGAAATTCATCAACGCCTGGCTAAAATAAGCTGGCTATTGTCTCCTATAGACTAACGGATAAGATGAATGTGCGTACAGGTTTGGTTATGAATATCCATTTCCATTCAGTCTTGCTTTTGTAGAGATGTGTCATTAAAGCACACTCGGTTGACTGAAAGGAACATTGTGGACGATGCTGTACAACTAGATTCGTTAAAACCATGTGGATAGTACTTAGGAAATAAGAAGCAAATATATACTGTTCTTACGATTTTCCCGCCTCAGTTCCAAACTTAGTACACCTGCTGTTGTCCAACTTATTAGTTAAACAATCAGTGTAGGCTGCCGCACAACAGCATGTAAGCGCCGACATAAAATACTTTGAGCGGAACCGAGCAGTCTGTCTTACAGGCTAGGAAGAGACTTGAAGAGATTGTGAACCACTGCCAAGCCGCATTTGTTACGATTGTTCAAAGTAATACATTGTGTAAACAACTGTTACGCGTTACTACAGGTCCACTGTTTTATACTCTAGAATAGTCAAAAGGGGCATCTGTTACGATCTCAACAGCTGATGCTTCGCTACTTTAAATGCCAGAATTTCCAAAGTACATCATTCACCGTAACCATTTTACCAAGTCAGTCAGATAGAAATTCCGATTCAGAATTATGGATGTCAATCGTTTCAGGAAATTATGGTTGCAATTTAACTGAGGGAACAAACATTATTCCATTCTTGTCGGGACTATTGGAGACTGTGAACAGTACTGTTATGTAATTTTGTATTTTCCTGATGACGAGATGCAACTTTATACTTAGGGTGAAGCGCACATGAGAAGTCAGTGTGCATTTGAAGATCTAATTTAAGAGTCTAATATCAAAACTGGAGAAAGCGAAAGAAAGAATAAAGGCTTAATCTTTGAGTTTGTGGCCTGGCCCTATCACTAAAGAGTGTCTGACAGATTTTATTGATGAAGTGATCAGGCTAACCAACGTGAGTTACGAAACCGGACATGATATCGAAGGGAATTTTGACATACAGCAGGTTCTTCCGTTTCCTTGGGATTTCTTCAACCTTCACTAACAGGCAATGGTGTCACAGTTACAAAGACTTTGTCGTTGAGACAAAAGATCATGTTTAACAAAAACAAATCCCAACTGTCAAAGCAATATTCTCCTACAGTTTTGAAAGCCATAAATCTTTTCTGACTGATACCGGATATCCGTATAAGTCAAACACGAGGTGAGTGAGCGATTCAATTCTCCGATGATATGCTGACTGACTGGGTAGATCTGAATTATACTGAAACAAAGGCAAAGCTGTGTAACGAAATTTTCCTCTCAATTTATTCAGACCACGCGTTACATTCGAATCTGCTACCTCTTCCTGATTTTGGAAATGTTAGAGAAAACCTCATAACGGGCTGTTAAAATTAGATTGATATTAGTTCTTAGCCCCAGAATTTTAAGTACGACGGGGAAAATGATAAAAGCGTTGTAAAGAATAATGAAGTTGGCTAAATGAAAAATGAACAAATGTCAGATGTAAACTGTAGAAGTATCTGAATACAGTTAATGGAAGGCAGTTGAAACTTGGCCACTCAAAACACATCACGCTTACTGCCTAGTGTTCATCGTTAAGCTGAACGCTATTGTTGCCCGTTAAATCAACATAGTCTCCTTAGTATGGTGAGTTTGCTCAGTGTTACACTGATCTCCATTATTTGAAAGTGTTCTGCACATCGGCCAAGCATTTGTTGGATGTTGGGCGGCTGATTCTTAACGAGGTGACACTGACTTAGCAACATGCCCAACGCAATCATACTACTTGAAGAAAAGGAGAAATGGAAAACCCTATTGCCCATTGGGTTTATAACAGTATTAAACCTACTGTAATAGCTTTTTTATATTTTTAACACGGAATGTAGAAAACGCAAAATAATCTATAGTCACCGTGGAAACCGTCGACCTCCTTTTAACTTGATGTGTCTTCAACGACAGAATAGAGGTATGATAATTTTGTGGTCGGCTAAGTTTATTCATCTCCTATTCCTGTTTCCACAGATTTTCATTTTTGCAGTCCACCGTTAACAAACACTCACGGACAACGTTTCTCTATGGCAATCAAGACGTCAAAGATGGACGTCGTCTTCCTGTTCCGTTATTATTTTTTTTGAACATATTAGCGTTGCGCTGTTTGTCATAATTTTTAATGACAAAAGCAACACCACGCGGCTTTCGGTAGAGTTTTACCGTTCCGGTGTATACACAAAGTCCGATGATGAACGAGGGAACAACCCATTGGTTTTGTTTCCCGAACACAAATCACATTTTATTTTTCCCAACTTTCTCGTTTTCTTTTTGATACGGATGGAGGAGTTTCTGAAAGTACAACACAAAACAACTTCAATCGAAAGTGTTGATATTGCATTTGGATTGTGAAAAGCACTTGGAGTATTTTCAGTTTATAGGCCTGATGTATTTTCAGACCTGAACCCGTTTGTGTTTTAAGAAGGTTAGATGTATTATTTTGGCGAGTGAAAACCCTCCGTCTGACATGCCGCCTTTTTATCTCTTGTTGCTTTGAACAGCTTAAACAATGCCACCGTCTTATTGACTGAAAACGATTTGCCACAACGTGTGTGTCTACCCACGGAAACAATTTTTTGTTCATTATAACAATCCAAAGTATACCGCCCGATAAACATTATTTAGCGGAACTCAAACTGTTTCTCTGAAAAATTGTTCTAGCTGATCAGTGTTTCCTTCGACAAGGTGTCATGTACTGGATAGGTAAAGTGAAACAGATAACTGGCGACTGTATTAGGGCAAACGTATGCAACCGTCCTAATGTGTTGGTTGCTGAAGTCTTATCTATGTTATATCGCTTTTGGTTGATTGACTACGCATCCAGGTGCATATACTGCAAGATACTTACTGCCGTATGACACGCCAAGTGGCGTACAGATTAGATGCTCTAAGGCTGTCTGAAACCAGACAAGAGCAGCCATGGTAACCGGGCTCGAATCCTAGACGACCTAACTGATAGTCAAGCGAAAACACTTTTTAATTAGATTGTATTCGTGAGTGACACACGTGTCATTTGAATTCAGCAAATGAAAGATTACAAACTGCACACGTCCAACTGTACTCCTATAGATCCTCAGTGAATACATAATTTCTTAGCGCACACAGTGTATTGGTCACAAAAGTCGCAGGTCTGTGCTGCATTTTGTTTTGTATGTACACCAAAAAGTATAAAAATGAACTACGATTACTCACTGAACAACTTATTTGAAGAAAAACTGTCATATAGTGGAAGTTGTACGGCCCGTTTTGAGTGAAACGTCAGTAGAAAAATTGCAGCGTAATGAGTGAGACTTACTACTTTGGTCTGCTGTTCCCTTGTTAACCTGGCCGTTGCCCCACCTAGATGGGGATGTGAAGCAGTCTGTTCCGTCATAAGCAGTGGTTACTAACGATCGCGTTTTGTCTTCATTGTAAACTTCCATTCACGAATTTCTTCAGAATGGAAGCGGGTTCTGATAACCTTCCGTAAACTGATTGTTAAGTAATTACTTGGCCAAGCCACAACGAATTAAAACTAAGAGAGTCAGACTTTTCTTAACGTTTCGATCCTTTCGGAAAACCTTCATCAGTCAGTTTATATAGGGAAATCCTCATCGTACAAACTTTATTTGAGGTGGTTATCGACTAGCACGTACTTAACATGCTGTGAACAACGAAACAATGCCGTAGCTGGTCATCGGCGCTGAAGGTACGTTCTTATAATTTGGTAACCAGTTGTGTGGAATCCAGAATAGAATAGTCTGGGCACTTCTGAACAACATTAGGAATAAAAGACAAGAATTGGCCAAGGTATACGTTAGGGTTTCTGTACAGCCAATAGTGGTATCACCAGTTTATGCGTTTTGGTAAACCGTGAAACTTTTAAGCTATTGGTGTTTTCAGATGTAGGGTTCACCGTTACGATGCAAAATTTATTCTCCCATATTAGCTATGTTTACGATGTATTAGTGTCATCTTCCCTAGACTGTTAAACACTATTTAAAATATGTCGTCTGCATAAATTTGTATTGTTTCGTTGATAGATCAGCACAAGAGGCCACATTTTAGATTGAATAGGACGTATGCGAATGTGCGCGTATTGACCGCTTCAAAATTTAGCGACACAACCGCGCGTCGTTGCTAAATTCAGAAGTGGCAATCGGCCGCAGATTCATTCTTTCAGAGATAAATAATTTGAACATACAGACCGATAACTTTGATTGACAAAAACTAAAGCAAAATGCATACAAAGTAATTTCTGTGAAATGAAAATCAGTTTGTTATAAGAGCATCCAGTTTATAGAAGGTTGCTATGTGCATATTGAGTCCATGAGAATCTCGGACATGTTTCCAACAGTTCTGTTGGCTACAGTATTCCCGCTAACCGAAAGGATGGAATCGATTCTGCTTGATTCAACATGTCACGTTAGTTGGAGAGTGGTTTTCTATACTTGTATGTACGTGGTGGTACGCAGACATTGACCCAACTGGATTGTCTTGTTCAGTCCGGTCCAGTACTCTTGTTTTCAGTCAACTATAGCATATTCATTCTCACACACAGAAAGTCAAGCAGATGAGTAAAATCTGTTAAGAAGTGAAAACTATCTTTTGGGGTAAACGTGTATACTATATTCCAGTCTGAAGTCAACGTCTATCAGTTTGACGAATTGTACCGAGATATTCACCTTGAAGATGGAGTTCTTCAGTCTGCCAAATTGACTAGGCAACGTAATCCGATTTGCGGTAGGTTTAATTTTTGCCGTAACAATTTTGTACAGCGGTGTTTACAGTAAAGTAATTCACATACAGTTCGATAAAATATGAAGCAGTATGTTAGACGTTAGAGTATAACACTTTAAGCGATACATCTCGGAAGTCACAACAGACAGCTGATATACTGAAACATCATTTTCTGTTATGGACATGCATTCTGAAGAGTGATTACTTTTGTCTGAAGCAGTTGTTCCGAAGTCTTGTAAACCAGCACACAGTTATCCTCTCCCACTAAAATCTACGCTATAACATGAATGATGAAGGTACATTACCCAAAATATGACCACAACCAGCTAATTATAGTTCAGTGTTACTAAATACGTATATCCAACCGCAGCTTCACACTATGTTATCTATAAGCCAAATCTTCTTATGTTCTGTGTATCACAGCGGTGATGATTTCATAAGCTGTAGGATTTCTAGCAAGAATGAAATCAGCAGTAGCGGTCTTCTTCTGAAAGTTCATACCACATAAAAAATGGTACTGTTTCAATCAGGCAGTGTGCATTCAATCTCAACATTGAGGCAGCAATAATTTAACCAGTCAGTAAAATAAAGAAACATATGTCTATCCAAATTCTAATTGTGAAGGTTCAGCCAAAGGTTTGGATCATATATTATACTGCATATCATGAAAACACCTACGAAGTCAACATTAGTCTGTTTTTTTACTGTATCGTTTGGTAACATTTTTTCCAACACAGGTTAACAACACGACAGTATCTTTCGCATACTTCATCTGGTTTTGGTTAAGACGCAAGTCGGAATAACCGTTCATATATCTTACTGTGAACTGAACTGACTTGATAATCGGAATCAAATTTGACTTGTACGTAGTCGTTGCTCTGGTTTGGTTCGTCATCAAGTGAATGTACAACCACTGCTATTTTAGGATGGTGAAGTCACTTCGGCTAGGGTACGTTATTAATAACTCCATAACTGATCGTGCTGTTACACCGATACACACCTACACTAAAAACTTGAAACCTGAACCTGCTGGTATGTTGTGACGAAATTTTGGTGATCTCCAGTTTACCTAAAGTTGCATTTGCAAAGTCAGAATCCTTGTTTGGTTTGTACTGTTCCTGAGTGGATGTACTATCAACCACAGATAACTAACGATGGTTGAAGTGTTTTTTATGATTTTGGATTAAATCTGCCAAAAGCGTGTACCAAACATTTGGAGAGAAGTTTGTGAGTAGTGTCTACGGAAACCAGCTACGTAAAGCAACCCAACGTTTTAGGTGACAGAAATTGAACAAAAACGGCCAGGTCCGATTGTGTTTTTGACTCTGCTACGCTTGGGATCGTCTTCATGGAGAGAAAGCAAATTGAGTAGCTCATGGTAGGCTTTCTTGACCAGCTTATTTCATTTACAGTCAGTTATTCGGTCTTTTATCGTTGGTAGGCTAGGTAAGAACAGAGGGGGCACAAATATGGTACTGAAGCTTGTACAAGATATCAGAAAAAGGAAGATCATGTTTTAAACTAGTGAAGCAAACGACTTGTACATTCGGCACCTCAAATGAGGACCAAAACAACCCTCGTGTTACTGCTACCCTTGTTCGTAGAAAGGGCCTGATATTTATTAGCATAATCATCAGGACATAAATTGGCCGGCTCAATGAGAAAAATCACGTACAATACTCATTTCCAGTTACCCGGAAGTGACAGTGAATCATCACATAAACACGTGCTCAACAAAGACCTTGTAGAGAGAAATAATAACGGAAACGTAGTGAACACGAAGATTGAACACACGGTTGACAAACGATGCGAAATATGTGTCATGTATAGAGTTCACATAATCCATCATGGAGGTTACGCAAAATTTTACGCTGCTGATAGGTTCATGGGTTCATTAGTTGTTACAAGAGGAGAAGGACCTTCGCTTGTCCGTTCTTTTTCCGGTGGTTGTCGGTAAAAGATAGTAGTCGGTGGTTCAGGGATGTAAACAAAAATAAGCGGAAAAAAATAGGGGCACATTTAATGAAGATGTTGACTACAGTCATATCAGCAGTGAACAATGAAGCACTTGATCGGATATGTGCAAACGTGCATCTATAATGACTTATGGGACCGGGCTAGAATCACTGCTGGGAAAATTGCAGTGTCGGCTGTCTCTCATGTATGGGAAAATAGAGTAAAGGTTTGAGTGTTTTAATTGCTTGAACGTTTTATTGTTTTGAATATCTCATGCTATTCAGCCGTGACCGCAGAGTTGAACAGTGGGTTTCAAGGTAGTAGTCAGCACATTTTGTATAGTGAACTCGTGTGACTTTGAACTTGTTAACATTGTACATCAAATTATCTTGCATAAATCCCCTAGGATGGTTCACATCGTTCTGTAGGTTTACCACATCTTGCGAGCACTCTGGAATTTGTCAGAGCTTTGTGTCGTCGGCGATTTAGCTATATTGGATAGATATGAAGGAATAAAAAGTCCTATGATTTATCCCTGAAGAACGCCGCTGTTAGTAATCAGCCAATCTGATAGCTTCCCTTTCATTCTAACGTTGAACTTATGTTTAGACACATAATTCTCAAATCACGTGAGTTCTCATGAAATCTAAAATTTCAGTTTTCCGCAGCAAAACCGAGTGACATATTCAGTCAACAACTTTTGAACAATCAAGATAAACCACATCTGTGGCCAGTCCTTTATTGACAGCCTTCGTCCAAAAACCACGATCAGTCAGCAGATTCGTTAAGTCTGAGTAATCCTCAACGAAAACTATATTGCTTCTGAATGATCAGTTGAAAGTTTACAAACTTGGACTGGAAACATTCATCATCTTAATTACTGTAGATAAGATTGGAAGCAACGCTATTCGCCGATGGTTTGCCGAATCATCTTTGCATCCATCCTTGAAAATAGGTGTGCTCGTGAGCTGCTTCCAGGCTTCTGGGAAGCGGTTGGTTAACAGTGTGAGAGTAAAATTACCGCAAGTGGTCCTACTTATTTGAGGATGCAGAGTCTCAAGACAGAAGAAAATATCATTTCTGAACTGAGTAAATCGTGAATTAGCAGGTTCTATAGTACGACAATGACACATGACACTGTAGGAGGAAGTAACTTGGTTTGGTTTCTCATTATGTGCATAAGAGTCGTTCGTGGTTTGTACATATGCACACTTACATACTGTTTACGAAGGGTGCTGGCAACCACTATATTAATATTGGTGAATCCACCAGAGGTTTGTATTTACGGAGTGCCAACCTCATTCACTGTGTGCTGCGATTTTGCCGCAAGAAATCTTAGAATCCGCTTCCAAACTTTGGGCAAAACCGCGTTGATAGCAAAGACGATTCTCTTTGATAACAGTTGTGGTAAGATTGCGCCACGTGACTTGTTCGGAAAGCGCAAGTTTAATTTGTGTTAGTTGGCAAATGTTCTAGGCTGAACAGTTCAGTTTAATCGGATGTTCGGTTCTACTCCGTGGGCGTCAAAGCTTTCTATTAAGCCAGGGATGCTTCACTGGAATATGACTGTTTACAGCATTGGAGAGTTTTCTAATGTCAGTGATGGTCTAAGCGGATTGTGGTGAGGGAAGCAGGTAATTTAACTTTGGTGAACTATGTTTTTATTTCAAGCTGAGCATCACTTACAATTGACCGCAGCTGTCGCATTCCCATAGACCTTCCAGTCGGCCAATTTTGAAAAGAAGCGCTGGACTCGAGTTTCGCTTTCATTAGAGCTCGTCAGTAGTGTATATCCTTGCCGTGACGGGGACTAGAACTTAAAAACGTTTCTTGTGGTGGGTCTTGGGACCCATAATTTGGGGAATATGTTGTCTAGTTCCGTTCAGATATGTTGATTCAATAATCTCATGTTTACCAAAAAGTGGAGCTGTGATATTTGAATTAATTGTCATATCAACCTCGTGTGTAAGAATGTAGTCAACACAAAACGGCTCTTTAGCGGCTTGCTACAACGTATGGTTTGATTTTGACAAGCGGACTGTGGTGACTGCAACGAGGTAAGGCCTCTGCTAGTCCTGAGCGAACCTATTAAGGTGCACTAGACTCTTGCCACTAACAGTAACAGCAGAGCCGGGAATGTAAGCGTTAGGTGAAGGATTCCGTTCGAACTCCTATAATTGCTGGGTGTTGTGAGGTTTTCATCATCGGGTTAGCTATCAAGCTGTAGACCTCACTGCAACGGGAATTAAGAGGGTGTCACATGAGTAGACCAGCGTGTTTGCAGACAAAAATACCGACCACTCAAAGAGTGCGTTCGACACAGTTATAGGTAAGAACATCTAACCGGTAGCTGACCACCTTTCCGATGCGATCACAAGGTTGTCTCCGCCAAATAGTTTTCAGCCCGGTGCCCGTGCGAAGATGGACTAGTGGGATGCTGACAAGCTGATGGTTCGATAAAAAGCGCCTCTGCATGACGAAATTCACGTAGATTTTCGTCTGGGGTTGACAGCGGGCTTTCGCATTTCGTGCTTATTAGTCGGGATAATTTTTCGGTCAGAGAACTCCTTAAGCCCAACCACAGGAATAGTGACTGTTGGAAACGCACTTTTGCATGCATTATATGTTGCGTTGTGGCTGATGACGTACTTTTGAACACGTTATTATGCGAACTGAGCAATGTGGCATTATTTCGACTTTCTGTTTCTCGAGCGATAAAGTATATCCATGAAATATGGTTGCTGTTGAAAAGCAGTTCTAAAATGTGGTCAAACGAATCCAGGCTGGACACACTAAGAAGAAGAAAAAGCACAAGGGAAACCTGTGCACGGTCAGCTGGCTGAAATACACATTTGTTTACCAGGTTCGCGCACCATTACCTGCTACCAACATAAAGTTCATGCTACCTGTTAATTCGTCTTCGTACTACCGTGCGACTTAAATTTCAGGCACATCCGATAAATAACTTTTATTCACCATTTCTCATGATGCTGTATCGACCAAACACTATTCTGTCTCTCCATCAACTTCAACCGTTGTATGTACGGTCCCCTTCTCAATCACTGCCATTACTAGTTGACACGCTCAATTAAAAGAACACTCACGCAACACTTCATTTTTGGGCCTCCTAAACCGTCGGATTGGGCAATCCTTCTTCCAGTGTTTTTTTTCACAGATGAAGCAACCTCCTAGTCGATTTTCCTGTCGTGATGATGTTCTTAAGGCAGCTACATCCGCTGTGAGTTGATCCATTGTCTTCTGCATCCCTTCCAGTATCTTCTTGTCCCTATTGCCGTTTGCATCCACTGAGGCCACGGACATTACTGCCAACTTCCGCGTCGCCTGTGCAAGCTCATCTAGGTCCATCGGCCGGGCGACATGGGCAATACGGACTGGTGGCAAACCGCCATCAAGAGACCTTCAGTAAATTGCTCGGTTAACAACTGCCTTCGTGGCTCTTGATCCAATCCTTGTAAAACCCTGTCTAGTAAACCTTGCAGAGTGGCGGCAAACACGGATGGGTCCGATTCTTGTCCAAGCCTGGCCGTTTTGAACCGCACCTCCTTCGCAGCGGCCCATTCCATCTTCACAGAGCCACTTCGCGCTGCTTCTGGCGCCGCCTTCGCCCTGCCCTTCACCAGCGTTTTTGGGACAGCCAGCTTCCCACCACTTCAGCCACGTCTCTGAAGTCCTCCAGGAACCTCTGGACATCTCTATCCTCGAACGGCTGCGGCTAGGGTATCATCATCCTCGCGGTCTTCACGTCACCAGTTGTTGCAATTACAAACGACGCTTGGGCTGAGGATTCTTTTGTTGCTCCAACTTAAGTATAGGTAATACCAAAAAATCAAACCACAAACGCGCACACTCACTCGCACATCACACATGCATTCACATACATCGGGAGCCAGTACATTGTCATTCGCTTTGGTGGATGTTCTGCCATAGCACATACACACTGCTCCGATAGTCTCTTCTTGTCCATCGTCTCCCTGGCGTTCGGGGCTTACCCTTTTGTTCCTGAATGTCACCTATAGGTAGTATACTACTCACAACGAAACGGCCCGTTACAGAACAATAGTAAGCCTTCCTGGATAAATACACTATCAAGGAAGTTTACATTCAGTGAAAGCAGTTATTGATGGCTAGATCACACGAACTTTAGTTGATCCAATTCTTCCAATAAACGAAACCAATAGACTAACGAGACTAACCTAACAAATTTTACAGTCATTGAGAGAATTGGATCGACATAACGCACTTTGAAGAACAGGTCACATTTATGTAAGCGATTTTTCACGAAAAAGCTGTCAACCATAGAAGAGGGAAGTGTATAATGAACATAAGTTTAATACAATTAGTATGTGTTGTACAGTTCCGAAGTCTACCCGTAATACTAGTCCTTTTAACACCTGTGGTATTTAAATCGTGCACCACATCGTGGTGATCTTCGTGGAGATCAGCTTCATCATTTGAATGTCACGGGGCTTCGAACATCGTACACATAGCAAAAGAGAAATCACCTAAAACTGATTAGCTGTTTTCTGAGGTTTTTCTGGATAGATGTTGTCTGCCAAAAGTACCTACACTGAAACGTGAAGCTGATAGTTGTAGTACAATTGTAGACTGTTTGACTGCATTCTTGTATACAGTTATCATTGCCGCAGAAGTGGTAATTTCAACCCATTGGTAATATGAACCTGTAACTAAATGCCTCAGTCTCGAGTAACCAACAGCAAGGAGAACGTAAAGGACAGCTTACAAGAACAAGTAATATGTCAAGTAAACGATGGATTGTTCAAGATGCTATTTGGTTCAGACTGTTTACGTGAGTGGAAAGTGGCAAAGTTATTAATGGGATTTGGAATGTTTGCAAATTTACTGCGCCTCAGTATTCAACCGTATTTAATCAACAAATTCTTTGCATGTGATGGACTTGTGGGATTCGACGACGACTGCGTTCAATAGAATGCCCAGAGTAATTCCTAATACACAAGTGTTTATGTGATATTTGATGGCTGCAGGACCCTCGTGGGCTTCATGGAAGGCCACATTTAAACAATGACTACAGAGTACAAGATAGTGATCAGGACTTGTCAAAAGCAGCAGTGAGCCTATTGGTGGTAATTATGGACTAATTACAGGTATGACGAACAACATAACGTGAAAATTTTTGAAGCATCTTCTACAGTTAGTTCGGTTCTGCGCAGAACACTTGGGGGTGAAGTCTAGACCCATAGGTACATAAATTAATAATGTTGAGGTCACTGAGACAGGGGAAAATGTCACGCGTTGTCCGAATAAAAGTCTCGGCAATCTTTTTGAAGTGTTCAATCGATGAAAGATTGATTGCAATTCAAAGCTAATCAAGCATGTCAAGTAGTTTCTTACAAGAAGAATCGTGTTAGACCAATTCGCTTGAACTACTGATGTATTCTCCGATTAGAGGACGAACCGTTATATCAGAAAACGTCTACACCGAACAAGATTTTCCTAGAAGATGACAACGCGAACATTTACCTTGATGCCGCAAAATCCGCTTGAATCTGTGCAACCTTGTTTTCCAACAAAAGACATTATTTATGATATAATCATTAACGATCAGAAGCGTAACGCCAGAACTGTGCATTGATTATAATGCTCTTTATCGCAGTCTTTTACACTCGTGAAGGATAACTGATTTAGTGAGGCTCGCACGTTCTGTTCATTCAAAGTGCATACACCGTTTGAGCCTGGTTGCGTTAAATGTAATGCATACGACTTATATGACTGAACCCGGGGTATTTTTCTGAGGTGGCACAACGGTGGACTATCATAGCCCTTTACTCGACTGAGACAAGCTGCTTAGTTATCCGTCCAGAATAAAACTGATGCCGTCCATTAGATTTTCTATATTTGTTTCAATAAAATAACTTTGCTTTAAGTGTAAGAAAGAAATTCAGAATGACTTAGACCCAAATGTGAAGGACGTAATCAACATTTGTGGGAAACAAAAGCCGGCAAGTCCATGTGGGGGCGGTATATCCCAGTGAACAACTACATCGGAAACATAGCAGGAGAGAGTAGAGGAAAGGTATGACCACCTAGTGGAACACATTTACTTCCCAGTACTTTGCGGTGAGCACCCGCCACTCTTTATTGACCGGGAAGTCTATCAATTTTGAGATCCCAATGCAATATTTCCGTCTCCAAACGCTACCTCACAATTCTATTTTGATCAACATACTCTGAACTAATTTGGTGATGAATCCAAAACATCATTCCAAGAAAGTGAGATACAAGGATGTACCACTGTGATATGAGAACATCTTGCGGTGGAGAAGGTGTAAAGTGGGGCCTTGACTGAAAATATTTTTGATCACATCCTTTTATTATCCGGTCATCAGCAATATTTGAGTTTGCATCCTGATCGCCCATCTGTGTAAGACTTCTCCTAACCCAACAGGGGTTATTCTTTAAACCAGATAGTTTGTTCACTTTGTTATATAATTTCATTTACCACAGACAGTAAACATTTGCGTACCGTATTGTTACGTGGCAACCCAATCAGTTTATATGAAAACGTGAAATAGGAAACCAAACCCAGTATTGATTGGACTAAGCCAAATGAAGATGTCTGAGTAGACGTACTACGTAAAATAATCCATTTGTACAAGATGGCAAGCATTTTTTACGACCTATGACGCTTATTGTTCCTGAAGATCTTTTTACCATTTATTCCTTAAATAAGCTGAGGAGCCGAAGTTCAGATTTTTCGAAATTGTGTCTCTTCTAAATTATCGAGTCTGCTAAACTACTTATCAACAATATTTTTGTAAGCCTTTAAAGGTATGTCTTGTCGTTGGTAGCAAAATTACCGCTCAAACAGTGGACAGAAGATGGGTGTAGCCATATTGGGTAGTACCAAACAGACAGGAGCGTGTGAAAGGATCATTATTGATTAGTAAACAAAACGTTGACTTTCAGCTCAACAACGGTGTGTATCAACCGTTTTCAAAAACTTATAAGACTAAAATAGGGATGAAATGAAGTAATACGTGCAGTTTCCAAATTTCATTCTTACAACTACCAACTAGATCATACATAGAGAATGGTCGGAGGCAATGTGTACACAAATGGATTTTTGTTTTATGAACTGCTGATATATAGCGATTTATCAGCAGAACGTCACCTTGAAAAAAGTCCACTTGGACTATTCGTGCTAAGGTCAAAGCTCATTTTAATCAGTTCTTATTGAAACGCGATACAACTGATCAACTGCTTAACCGCAGATTTACAAGTGTACTTGACTAAACTAATCCTTGAGTTATTCAAGTGCTTACCGGTTATATCTGGAATGTTTGTCATCGTTTAATTCATCTTAATGCATATATTTGTCAAATTTTTATCAAATCAATTATGTTGAATAAGGCAGGCAACATCTAACAGACAGCATCTTTCATGATGGCATTGTAATCCAATGGCACTTGAAAGATATGATTTTGAAATAATTACAAAAGCCCTAACTTTAATTTTAAACAATCAGGCGCAAGGTCATATGACCAGACATTCCATCCCCCTTTATCCCCGTTCTGTTACATACTGGTCACTTTGATTGGCATTGTTAGCTGGCGACCTGCATAACAGACAAGAATACTAGAGCAGTTACTAAATAGGCGACTGATTTAGTAAACTTATTCAGAACGTTTTTTTCAAACTTGATAACGCTTCGGCACACTTCACGTTTAGGTAACAAGAGGCTGACCTGTAATTGACAAATGGTTTCTCTGACAAACGTATCATATACAGGAAGGAAAGGGGATGAACAGATTAGACAAAGTTTCAATTGGGTAGTCGAACAATGTCGCGGAGAGAGATTTTTACGATATGGTAGCCACTTTCGAGAAGAACTGAAGAGAATAGGCAAACAATGGTATGTTGTTTATTGCTGAACATCTTAAGGTATACGACTTTATTTCCGTTGATAATGCTCATTTTGTCTGCTGTTTTAAGCCGGATGTGGCTGAGCGCCAAGGAATTTCATCATTGTTTAATTGTTAAAAGTTTTATTAGTCGTTCAACAAATTGTGTTCGAAAAAAGCAGAATCTGTTGATCAACCAGCAGGGAACAGTTTTATGGTCTGGAAGTCTGTTCTCATTGCTCCAATGTCACATGGCATACATACGGTACTCAATCCCGGGTACTTCCATTAGTTTATTTATATTCGTCACATCGGTGCTTCCTTCAGTGCAGGTTCTTTGATTGGATTCGAAGATCCCGCAATTCTGATCAAATTTTCGGTGAAGGTTTAATATTCAGATGCACTGAGGAAAGCTTATGTGTACTTGCAGGTTAGGAAATTGGACCGACTGATGGGTACAAAGCAAACATCGTATGGGTTCAAATGTTAATCTTTTTTTAACAAAATCAGCGTATGTAATCTGCTTTATAATAATCTGGCGCCTGAGTTTACTTACTCTCCGTTTACTCAGATTTATTCCCTGAATGTGCTCAGTGTATGGGATACGGACATTCAGTGTCTGCTGGAAACAAATAACTTATTGAATAAAGTTGTAACTTTGTACAAATCACCAAACTTAATAAAACTTGCCCAACCCTCTTACACCTAGAAAGTGTGATAATTGTCGTGGGTTTCAAAAATAGGTGGCAGTTTTCACTGTGTGATCATTGTGTCACTCAAGCCTCCCGATCCCACTATTTTTTTCGTTGAATTGTTCCGAATAGTTATGATTTTTGCAGCCGAGACTTCCAGCTCACGTGACAATTTCTTCTACCTCATTATCGTCCGGCATAACGTTTACTGAATATTGTTTCACAGTTTTGGCTATTCAAACAATATGCACATCACTGCTGGTGCAGCATGTGCCCATAGCTATTCTGACCTGAGAGCGGTTAATGATTTTGTGTCTGAATGGAGGATTCTGCATTAATCTGCTTCTGCCTGTATGGTAATTCCAACTTATGTGCTAATATGCATTGCAATTTATGCAGCTGCCTCCATTCGGTCTTTTATTGCAGATTCACTATTAGCATCAACCATATACATTGTACAAATTAGGTTTGTTCTGGCTTGAAATTGTCACATTAATCTGTGGAGCTAACCAGATGAGGTGGTCACATGTCAACAAAATTTCCGATAATCGCATCAATTTGCCAACGGTGTTAGTTGTGTGGGCGCAAGCTGTATCCACAAGTAAGCATTGTATACGGTTCTGGAAACAATTTAAACTTTTTTTAACTGGAAGTTACTTCTCCCGTGTCACTCGTACTGCCACACAACTTCAGTTTCCTCGGATACATCTGATCCTTTTGACTGCTAAAATTAGTCTTTCTCCTACAATGTTTACGTGTATTTCAATTAGCACTTGTCAGAAATGACAGAAACCCGGCACTCGTCAATTGCGCCCGATTTCTGGGCGTTACTTGACAGCCTGTCATCAATCTTCTGGTCTGTGATGATAACCACTTTATCTGTAATTTGGCTTCATTAAGCACATGTGGCTTAATGTTTCGATGGGATACTGTCAGTTAAGTTAGTCTCATTGCCAAAGTTGCACCATTTTTCCTGTTCCTGAAGCGGTAGCAAGCACTGCTGAAAAGTGAACTGCCAAATAGACCCAAAACATGATATGGTCGTCTGATATGTTAAGAGTGAACGATGTAAAATAACCGTTTGAACGATTGTGCTCATCCTGCCAATTCATTGACAGGTTTCGCAGTAAGTTTAAGTTAACCATTGTCATGTTTCATATTTGTCACGTTTGTCCGATCCTGTCAACGACAAAGTTCGGAGCACAGTGCAGTTACAAAAAGATATATTTTTAATAAATCATCATTCGCCACTCGTGATTGCTACTGTACGGATTCGAACTACTATTTACAGGGTGTGCTTCATAATGCAGAATTTGGGCTGAGCTTGAAGCCATTTACGTAGAAAACCGTTTGTATTTTCGGGTAGGTGAATATTTTCTTTCGATGGGAATTGACCGGCCAATAAATGCGAATCAAGAAGTGCGATTATTTGATTTATGTCTCCTAGTTGTTAGACTTTTCAAGGCTATATGTTAAGTAGTTGGCTTCGAACAAGAAGCTTTTATGTGAGGATGGATGATACAAAGAAAAATCCGTCTTTATTAAGCGATCGCATCTTATGTCAGTAGTGGTCACACAGTAAAGAAAAACTGAGATTACTAACGAGTTGAATGGAAAGTGACGCGAATCTATTTCACGTGTGTCCGATTTGAGTTCAGCCTACAAACTCTGAATGGCCCAATAATTGCAATAGCTCTGTTCGTTATTCCGTTTAATATATTTTATAGCTTGTCCTGTTCATGCTATCACAATACCTTGCTAACGTCGTTGTTATCCAGCGGATATGCTCCTCTGATACACAACTACTGAATACATTATCACGTATTGAAGTTGGACTGCTGACTGTTTATACATACTGATGGATGTACGTGAGATTTTATGTGATCATTGTCAACATCTAGTCATATGACGCTAAACGAATTTCTGTTAAAATTTAGAATTTGTACAAAAACAGACGTTAAAGGTAAATCACTCTTGATTCAGTATTAAAAAACATGAGATATGAATAATACTAACCCAGTATACAACTGTTCCTGTTCAGAACATTTACTTCAAGCTTGTCTATCATCGAAGTCAGATTTTTCATTCCACTAAGTTTTGTAAGAAAATATTGATTTGCTTATATGTGCTTAGGCAGTGTATCAGTTCCACACTTAGCACATATCGTTTAGGCTTGACCATCCATTTAGACTTCCGATGCTCCATCCGGCATTCTTTGGACCTCTAACGCAAACAGATTAACTGTAGACCATTGACTACTGCTTGATTACTGAATAATAGTGTCTCGAAACTAACAGTGCTCGCTCGGATTTGATTAACCATTTGGTTTTTTCATGACACATGTGATCGGCTGTTCACGTGATCAACTATCTGACTTGTTTGTATCGAGACTGAATAGTGTGCTGGTTGCCTACAGTCGAAAATCAGCAAGATCTTCCTGAAGTTTACTGGTTGAAAATGATTCGTCCACACCACATTGAGAAGGATGAGTTCTGATTACCATAGCCAGGTTATTTTGTATGTTTAACAAAGACCCTTTAAGTAGTCCACATAAACGTGAATCTTGAATAGAAGCAGAACAGTAAAGTGAACCTTACTGATGTGCGAGACCTACTGAGCAACTCTATTGGGTTTTATGGAACGACATCTACATATAATACATCATACATCTACGTATTTTTATCCAAGATACATGTGTGCTATCGTCAGTCAGGTTGTAAACTCAGGAGCCCATACTCACTGATGCAGAATTGCCAGCTGTATTGTCCTGCACTGGTTTCGAAATCTACGTGCTAAATAATTTACATCTAAATCTGTTATCTTCGGAGAGTTTATTCTGACATTCAATGACGTTTGATGGTCGGTTCTATATTACAAGATACATCCCTCTAGTTTCTGTGCTCACTAGAATAATACATTTACCGCACGTGAGTACGATTCTACGCACTTGAAAACCAAATTAAGGAAATCATCTAAACGAACAATATGAAAACGACAAAAATAATTGCATATCTGTCATTCTGACAGAATCGGAGAAGCATGCAAGAATGAGTTTCCAAATGAAATTTTTTCTCTTGAAAATTGCCATGACTGAGAGATTTTAGTGAAAAAAGAACAGAACTAAAACGCTGATAAGTTTGTTGAATTTAGTCACACTAAAACCTCCTTTGTTGTAGATGATATTTCTGTATCACACATATAGGATTAAATATTCCACAAATCTCTGTCAAAAATAATTTGGAAACCAGTACCCTCTTTTTAATGGTTAGCGTTGAAACTTTGATCCTCGTGTGTAGGTTCACGTAAGTGACTGTTGTAGTGTACATCTCGGAAGAATCGCATCGATAGGTTCAAGTGTCTCCAGCTTCTACAGTGGTCATAATATACCAAAACCTTTCAAGGGTCAACCGGACGTTCAACACAGACATTTGAAACGTAAGGTTATTAGCTGCACTTGTGATAACGACCGGATTAACTACACATAAACGTTGATGAACGACTGCTAAAAATCATTTAGTCTTACATACTTTGAGTTGAACTGAGTAAGGTATGAAGATGAAAGACAAACAGTAGTAAAACTCCAGAGTTCTATAACAAATTTCGAAGCTACAAAGCTGTGCTAGAACAACATTTTCAGATATCTCAAAGTGATATCAAATGAAAAAAAGCTAACATTGCACAAAGCAAATATTTACCAAAATATCTTAAAATGTAAACAGCGTAGAATGTGCATGTTTTTAGAGCTTAAGAATAGTACGTTTATCAGCTTTTCGCTTTGTTATGAAGGTGTCAAACGTCATACTCGTTTATGTACATATCTTCGACCGATATCTTAGAATCCCCTAGTCTCAGCGCTAGCTTTCAGCAATACATGATCCACAGTTTGCACTTATGCTGCAATGATCGTCTTGTCTGTCGTTGATGACAAGCTTATTAGAAGATCTTTTGGTTAGCCCACTTTGAAAGAAGGCGCTAGGCTCGAGTTTCGCTCTTATTAGAGTTCATTTGTGAAAGTAGTTTGCATGATTAAAACAAGGTTGTGGTTGAGCGTTTTTTCCCGGTTTTCCCGTCATGCTTATGTTGACTTTACTAACATTGTCGTTAATATTTTAGTCTCACAAACAAGTGGGTCAGGGTGCAAACTCCCGTCCGGACAAAGTTATGCACTAGGGTTTAGCTCTAATAGGAGCAAAATTCCAGTCCAGTGCTTTCACTCGAAGTTGGCTAGCCAAGAGTCTTATCTGATTGCGAACACTGCGATCCATGGGGTGTGGTGCTCAGACTAAAGTGGCCTAACTTGCCAACCTTCCACAACAGATTCTGAACTCATTACTGTCTTCCAAATCGTATTCTCAGCACTTATAACCAATTGGCCCGGGTTAATACTCGCTGATATCGTTTCGTAATTTTCAAACCGTTAGTCAGGTAATTACTTTGGAGTTTTCTGTTTTTAGCGCTCCGTGAATGTAACCATAATGCAGCGAAATAACCATGTCTTAAACACAAAATGTCAAAACGTCTGTGGGTTTTTCACTGAGTGAGTATTCATATAAGATTCTGGGAATACATTCTGATTAGTAGTGCACTTGCTTAAGTCAATAAGATCCGACGATATTGCGCGGACTTCGAACCTATCCAGTATTACTGTCGTCTGGCCAATCGACGATGTTTAACCCTAAAGATTGGCTTGAAAGCTAGGGGATGAAAGGTCGGGTAAGTGTGAGCCATCATATCCGAAGACAGTAGCACGGTCGAAGCTGTGGCAATTATGCTAGTGAATCCTGTAAAGAAAAATTTGTTCCAGCCGTTGAACCACATGAGTATAACAATCAAATCTCGCAGGCACTGTGACGAGGAAATCCTAGTGTATAATGCAAACCATTCGTGTGTTGATTATACTAAACTCCAGCAACACCGTAATAATCAGGTCAAGTCCGTTTACTGTGCATTTTAATTAACAAGATGCCGAACAAAAATGAAATTAATTGACGATTATTTTTCCAAAAAAACCTAGTGTCCTCAATTTATCGAAACAGCACGATCAACTGGCACAGACGAATAACGTTCAGGTCACACGAGCTGCCGATTTTATTTTTTGAACTTTGGACACAATTTTATATTATACAATAAAACTCGTATATTTCCCTAATCTCAATAAAAACATGACGACTCCCACCACAATTCAAATTAATGTCATGCTGCCTTGTGTGTTTTTGCAAGTATCTCATCCATATGTGAGGGTAAAATTTGTAGGATATATGCGTACTTAATACTCGTCGCTGCATCATGAAGTAGTAATACGACCTTAATCTTTAGCTGCTGAGTTGAATGACAGTGATAACAAATGTCAGTGAACATCCATAAAGGCTCACAGTCAGTTAATTTATTCAAGGTTATCTTTGTGGAGTTTAAAAGGGAGTACTGGGATATTTTATAACTGCATCTTCGGTGTATATATTTTTTAACCAAATTCACAAGTTGGTTGATGTTGCAGAAAATAAGAATTCAAATGATAAAAAACAGCTGGTTCATATAAAAGTGGAAGGATTCTGATCAAGGTTTCCGTCTACCACCTGCCTAGTAATCACGTATTGGATTTGAGGTTATTTAAATACAGCAAAAATGTATATTAAAGAAGATTGTCAGCCGTAATACGTTGGTGTAGTGCTTGGTGGGACAACCCACGCCCAACATGTTCCGTTTGGTGGATAAGCTGATAAGTTATCACGATCACTACCGAGACCTAAGGTAAATTTCGCTAGCGACGATTTTGAACGCGCATCAGAACTACTGCACATAAATGCAAACCACTCACCAACATCCATACAGTTCCGAGTAAGTCTGATTTAACTGACCTTCGGTATAGAAAAAAGCAGCTGTTTTACGGTGTAGAACTGAAGAGTATGGATAAACTTAAAGGATCATCTCAATACTAAGGTTTATATTGTGAAAAGTCAGATATAAGACAAAACGCCATGATTGTGAATGGTTCATAACATTACAAAGATCCATAAGTCAGCTTACTTGAATGCCATCAAGTGCAAGATATTATGTGGACTGTACAACTGAGTCTCTCGGTTTTGTACCGGTGGTCAACTGCGTGAGTACACTGTGGTCCTCAATCACACTTCAAAGTCAATTAACTATCTTTGTGCATTATCGGAATACACCAAACACCAAAAGGATGCTGGACATAACGTTGATGATAGAAATGAAATGCATTTGGTTTAGTACGCCAGAGAAATATGGTCCAAGTCGTTTTGTTTCCGATCACCAGCATGCGGAAACGCAGAACGCGGATGTTTTGCCGTTAAAAACAGCTGTAAGTTAGAACGTCTAGCAGATTCTTGAACATCAGATGTAATGGACGTAGCCCAAGGTGATAGACCGTGAATACGCATGCAAACTGTCAGTGTCCAAGATGTTTCCAGTGTGGCATTTGGGAGCACTATGGAACATATGATAAAATTTGCCGTGCTAACTGCATTTGGTTTCCAATTTTTGTTCAAGAACATTTGCGTTCATTTTTTGGCTGTTGTGACAAACGTCACTCAAACTAACAGGACAAATTCAGACAACCGTGGTCACTTAGCACTAGGATCTGGTGTACAATCTTGTATTCCCTACTTTGGGTACAACTATGCAGCTGTTTCTCTTTGATTATTATTTACAATCACTCTACTTGCGCGCGGACGTCAGGGTTTAACAAAATGTCCGCAAACATAAAAATACTTTGTAACAAAAAAATTAACTCATGGTTTCTTTCATATCGTATGAACCTTACATCCTTCAATATGTTTGTTGCATAAATAACACGTGTCACGGCATCGTTGGACCGCCAACTATTCAGCAACCTACGAAATTGACAGAATGCTAAAACACATCCTCAATTGTAAGATAATTTATATACTAACTGATCAACAACTCTTAATGCAGTTGTTTCATGAAACAACTTTTCAAACTCTTGCGGGAGACCACACCGTTTACCGCATGGCGAAATTAGCTATATCTCGTCAGACGCATACTAAATTGCTACTGGTTTATTCACTACCGATAATTAAAGTTACTGCAAAGACGACGTCTGAAAGTACACACACATCGTAGGATTGGCCACTTGCCAGGGGAGTTTCAAATTGACGACCATGCCTTTTTCTCGGCAGAGGGGCTCCCATCTGAGGCCAAAACGGCCTCTCTGAACTGAAGTTTTGCCATGCAGGCAGCTTCGAAAGCAATGGCTTAATGGCTTGATAACGGGTCGCCATCTGGTGACTTACGATCGACAATTCTAATTATTCATGTTGCACCTTTCGTGCATCACCGCACGCCGCATCTTACTTTACCTTGTGCTCAGTCTAATTTAGAACACTCTGGACTACTCCACTGCGCGGCTGCTTTTGCGTACTGCCCACAATAATGACTTGGCACCCATATTAAATCTTGTCATCAAAGTGAGACTTGGTGTACGCATACAACTTTACTTTTGCTGAATGAATTTACACCTGGTTGGTTGAATGAAGCATTGTGGTGGAGACTGGTTTGCATATTCAACCAACTATTAATCAAAGTCACCGACCCATTTGTTTCTTATATGGCCGTCTTTGCATGCTAAATATACGATGAATTGGAGCTTAAACGCTACTACGACTTTGTTGTAGCCTGGCACAACTGGCCGTTGAATAGCACCTTGATTGCACGGTTGATTACGGGGGGGTGTAGATCACATGAAATTCGGCCGGCTAGTAAGCTTGGGCAAATTGCTTGTGTGAACATAACACATTTCCACTTAACCTAATAACACTCGACAGGTTGTAGCCACAAGCTGCTGCTTGACTGGGCGATACGGAATGAATAAAACTTTGTGGAGTAGTCAAAATGCTGGTACCATGCAAGAAAATGGCTACTGGTATAGTTATTACCAACATCATGGACACCGGAACAGCCGTGCTTTCCAGTTTAGTGTTAAAGGTAGACCTGCAGATATTTTACCCCGTTTGATGCTCACAGTCAGTGAGCCGGTACACTGGTGTTTATTGCAGTCATCGAAGAAAGTAATTCTAGACGAGTCATTGAGAGACTGGTCACCTATTACACAGTGACATAGTTTGCATCGAATACAAGCTACCCGTGCATCGTCATACAGCGATTACATATTAGTGTACTCTGTGTTAGACAACAACAAAACACATCAACCAGTGTCTAAACGTCTCCCTGAAAGGACAGGACATCATACTGATTAAACCAAAAGAGTTGCCAATAAACCACTCACTAACATAAAGGGGTCACTTATTGTTACGAGCATTTTTAGAGTAGATATGTCAAAGGTTGTCTGGTTAGTTTGGAGACTTCTCTCCAATCCATCTAGAGTCGTTACGTAGCTGGTTTTGCCATTTGCTGAAAAGATGGATCCCATAATTTTCCAGTGAGTGTTTCTTTCACAGAATCATTCAATTCAAGTCATAGATATTGTTGCTTCTAACACATTTGTGCTAACAGGCTCTTAAGGGCATACGCTTATTTTGCGTCGAAGACAATGTTTGGACAGCGTGACTTCGATGAAGGTTGACTTGAAGTCAGAGCTCATTTTTGCTTTCCATTGTAATTAATTTGCAATACGGATGCATAAGCTCACGTTTATGCTTACCTAGTAAACTGTCCACTGAAAAAACATTTGAACAACGTGAGTAACTCTTAGATTCTCCAGACGCTGCGTTTGCAGTTTTTTCCCTGCCAACTGGAGAACTGCCTATAAGATGAACCGCGGCCTCCCAGATAATTTCAACGAATACTGGTCCAAGGTACTATCGGCTCATCCGCACGTTGATGAGCGACCATCTCGCACTTTTCTGCACCCGGACTGGTCTCTGGTTGACCCGATCATGGGAGAAGAAGTATCACGCACCTTGAAGCACATGAGTAGCACCGCCTCAGGTTTGAACAAATTGTTGCCCAAACATTTGAAGCGCATGAAAGCTGTTATCTTGGCGGGATACTTCAACCTGTTCCTGTTAACCCAAGGTTGTCCAATCCACTTATGCCGCCCTCGTATAACCCTTGTACCCTAAGGTAAACAATCCTTCATCTCCCACCGAGCTCAGACCTATCGCCGTATCTCCAACGTTGATACGTTGTTTCTACAAAATATTGGCTGATCATTGGAATAGGCGCTTGCAACTGCCCGCCCTCCATTTTTCATTTCTATACCGGAACGGTTGCCTCAAGGCGACCTTACTGCTTCATGCGCTGCTTCAGAACTCATGCACAACGTCCTCAGGTCTTTGTTTAGTTTTTATCGACGTGTCCAAAGCGTTCGATTCTATCTCACAAGCTTCAATTATCTGATCGTCCCGAGCTTTCGGTGCTCCTCCGCCTCTAACGCACTGCATCACCGACTCATATAGGAAAGCCTCCGCCACGCTCCATGGCTCCGTTTTTTGATCCCAGCGTGGTGTTCGCCAGAGTGACTCACTGTCCCCGCTTCTAGTCATCATGGCAATGGATGAGGTGCCAAGTCTATCTCGATCGCAGCTTAGCTACCACTTCCACAACACACTGATCAGCGGTTTCTCCTTAGTCACTGATCTGATCCTTTAACTAAGAATCCTATTTGTCTTTCCGAGAAGCCTGCAGCTGCCACTAGTGTCCTGGGATTATCCGGACTGAAGATCAACACACAGAAGACTAAACACATGGTCATCCGCGGTGACCATAACAATAACGCAACTGCCATCTCCGATGAGTCTATCCACTTCGGCCCAAACATTATCCATTTACTAAGCGCATTCCACATTGTGACCTGTCTAGGTATCCCGTTCACCTGAAAGGGTAAACCATTCATTAATCACCGTCTGCAACTTCGTACGATGCTAGATAAAACTGCCAAAGCGCTCTTGAAGTCACACTAACGTCTTTAACTCCTGAGATATTTGATACCTAAGATGAGTCACCCATTAGTGTTGAGCCGAGTCCATTGTAACACACTCAAAGCCATGGACTGTACGATTCGCCAGTTTGTTCGGCAGTGGCCCCGCCTTCCTAAAGACACACCAATCAGCTACATCCATACCCCGATGCGTTTGGGCTACTTGAACATCCCGACTTTGTCTACCACCACTCCCATCTCGCGCAAATCTCGAGTGGAGAGACTTCTCTCCAGTCAATGTCCATTTCTGCGGAATGTAGTCAAAGGTGATTCATGTGGCCCTATAGTGATGAAAGTAAACATCCCAGTACGCGTTCAGGGTGTATTGGTGACGAACAAGGAGGAAGCCCATGTGGCATGGATGGATAAACTCTACCATTCGCTTGACAGTCGTGGCCTCCAGGAAGTGTCACGCTCTTCGCATTTTAATCGTCGGAGGTTTAACCCAGATCGCATCTTCCCCAGAATCTTTATTCGCGCCATCCGGCTCAGATGTAGTCTGTTGTGGACTAAATTCCGAAATTCACGAGGTGGCCGAAGTGACCACTCAGTTCTCTGCCGTGGCAACTGCGGTCAACCGAAAAGCCTTGCTCATATTCTACAATCATGCTGGATCATCCATGATGTGCGTTGTGTCCGACACAACCGTGTGGCCAAAGACCTGACGAAACGACTGTGCAACTTGGGCTATACAATCTTCGAGGAGTTGCGAGTACCAACGACAAGCTCGTACATCAAACCCGATATGATCGTGGTTCGTGACGGCGCTGCTGTAGTGCTTGACGTCAATATAATGGATGATCAACGAATCTAATTTGCCTAGGTAGACAAGATTATGAAGTATGAAACCGACTCTCATAATGCCGCTATTCAATTGGTGCTCCATGAATTCGGTTGTGGTATGAATTCTGTTCTTCATTCACCTGTGATCATCTCTTTTCGTACTATTATACTTCCTTCTTCAAGTAACGCTGTTCTTCGACTGGGAATGCTCTCTTACGCAGTCACGGATTTATGTCTACTAACTGTTCTAGGTTCCTTAAAAACTTACGACACATTTATACGGGGAACCTGGCGTTAACTGTTGCCACCTCTCAGACAGCTGTCTAACTATGAAGGACATTTTTCTGTCCCAATGCGTGAGCCTTGACTGTGGTAACACTCCTGTGCTCTGAAGAGCTTTTGACTTTGTGAGATTGACCGTCCACTTATTTTCTTTTTATTGTTTTTCGTGTATTTTTCCTATATTCTAAACCTGTTTTTGTATACGACACAAATAACTTCACTCGATGACTGGCCCATTAACGTTTGCTGTTCTTGTGATAGGACTTGTCAACTGTTCAGTGTTGCTAACCGCTCAGCGTCTCATATTTGACAGATAGGTTGTTTTCACATTCACCATTTTACTTATCTGTTGCTTAGTTTTGGTGTCACTGTCTGTTTTTCCGTTGAACGAAGATGTGTACACTACTCATCAAAATAAACGACGTAGTAAGAATGGTGGAACACATAGTTCTGTTTATCGCCTAGCCCACACATGAGATGATTATCGTGTAGTATAAGCTGAACACTTGACTGTCCTATTTGTAATGAAAGTCTGGATTGTGGCGATCAAGAAACGGTCGATAGCCATTGCTTGCTAATTAACTTTCGGAAACAACAGTTTTCCAAAACTATCCTTACTGCAAATTATTACATAACTTTACCTTCTTCGCAAAAGTCTGTGCTGTTTTTGCCAGGTTAGCTAGAAAACTGTTCGAAATTCCGACCTCTTGACCTCAAGTAGCAAACCTGCATGTTCTACAGCCGTTTTTCTGTTTGCTCATAAACATTATGAAATAAACGATACTTAAAGGGATTATCAAATAACCACAAGAACTTTTGAGGTTTGCGGTTGACATTTTCACTGAAATTATGTGCGCTACCGCTCGGCGCATTGCTTAACGTAATATGCTTTATGATGTTTGAGGACGATAAATTTGATTATTTTCGACAGTTACATGTAGGCAATGTTTAACGTTCACTGAAAACTACTAAATTTATGGAAGTTAACGCATTTCAGAATCACACCGGTTTTTCTGAAATTCATTTGGTGTCTCCTTTCGCGTTATTGCTTTCAAAGTCCACCAGACTTGAGTGAGTATACTTCACATTTTGTTCGACTAAACTAATGACTCCATTTATTCAAGTCTGTAGAAGGTATTTTTTGTGTGGAAAGGTATATTACTTTGACCGCTCCATGATGAAGTTGCCAACTTTGTTCATATAAGCCAGTGCTCACTTTTCTGTCGATAGCAAACTAACCAAATGAAAGCCACAATTTTGCTATAGTAGGCTTCCATTTAATGACGAATTGTTTTGCTTTGGTTGGAGATAATATAACAAATTACACCCAGTAGACTCGTACAAGATTTGCTCGATAAGTTTACCGCATATATTTATGTTGACAAACTGGCTGTCAACATTTGGCGAGTTGCTAGACGTCAAATATTCTCTTAAAATAAAAGTTTATCTGTTACGAAGTTTAATTTGTTGTATCATCTACTCAGCTGAAATGAGTGTTCGGTGTATGTATTTATATTTCATGCAAATTGTGTAAGTTTACAACAGAGCGTATGGCTCCGCGTGTACATTAATGTCCACTCCATATCTCGGCTTCTGTTGTACTGATGTGTACGAAACGCTTCTACTCTTTAGAGTAGTCCCCTACAGTCTCATTGCCGTTTACCTTAAGCACAATCGTCTAAAATTCGCTCGTCCTCGTGCAAAAAAGTTCAAACTGCTATCAACCGAAGGCCTCCTTCTCAGTGGTTATTTACTGTTTAGTTAAGTTGCGTTGAACGCAGATAAATAACCTCCAACTAATGTTGTGCGGTCAGTACAATGGCAACAGCGGATATCCTCGACTGCGTATTTGATATAAGGTAGTTGTGTGTAGTGGTATTTTACGTCATATGTATGACCAACAAACAACGACCACCTAAATGTACTGAGCACTTTGCAATTCAGAACATGATACCAATCACTTGCCAACAGAAATACATAGTCGTCAGTCAGAAACCACCGTCTTCAGTGTTCGTTTTCATCATTGAAGTGGCAATATGTAGAACGGTTTGATGTAATACTTCGGCCATCAGACGGACGGGATTGAAGACATTCTACCAGCTTTGATGGGAAGAACACATCAACAAGATGGCCGACGAACGGATCTTGAAACAAGTGTTATAACAGCCACTAAAATTAGGTAAACTAAATCTCAGTGGTCAAAAGCTGCACTGCCAAGTGTTACCCAAATATATCTTCAAAATTATGTTTTTGCTGTGAAACCTTCACAAGCCTTAATCGTAAACCGGACTGTCTGGAGGAATACGATCTACATAGGCGTTTAATGACTTGAGGTACGACTAATGTGTGGCCGTTTGTTGAAACGCGATTAGCTGGCAATGAAAATATATTTGTCATAGGTCCTGATGACATGACTAAACACTACTGATATGAACGCGGCGAAAAATGTGTTGGCTGCATTGGATCGGCAGTGCGCGAGTCCAAGTAACAGACGACGTTAAATGAAAGCAGTTTGTGCCAGTTATATATTTTTGTTTATATCAACTGAAGAGCTCCGCCTTTTGGTAACTGACCCATTGTGCATTTCAGAAACTAGCTCGTGATGGCCTTCTGCCTATTCTTTTTCATCTTTGTTGGTGTCTTGGATTACTAGTATTTTGCTTTGTTTCCGGCTCACTCTTCTACCTCTCATCCCGTCTAAATAGTAAAAGTATGTACTCTTATACTTAACTAATGCTTTCTTCGCATTTTAAGTAAATTTTCTTTTCAGCTGAATCTTTTTGCTTTTTTATCCGAGGAAATGATTTCAAGTTTATTACAGTCAACCTTTGCGCTAACCAACGTTGACAGATTAGGCATAAAGGGCTCTATTAACGTGCTACCTGGTCTTATTTTTCTGGGTTTATAATGGACTTGCGGTCTGTAAGTGAATCACAAGTGGCGAAACGCAATCCACTTGCGGTTGGTGTTATGGACGGGTGCACTTTGACTTGGGTCAATACGACAGGTTAATCCGGAAACGGATGCCGCTGTGTGTAGTCTTGTAACTTTTTCACCAAGGTTGTTTTGTTTACTATATGGACATTAAAACTGCAATAGATACCTGGTTAAAAACAAAACATTTTGTAGGACCACAAATTGTGCATATCCAAACCGGAAGAATAAACCGCCGAATACGATGAAGACAAAACTGTCGAGGAAAAACTCAGCGTAAACATGCTGTGTGATACTGATATACACAAAATTACATACTGTGTACATAAACTACCTCAGCCCTGGGTGTTTCATGTAAAACACGCTTGCATGAATAAACCGGCTAACTTCTGAGCATGTCAGAAACTGTTGACCTGATCGGGCGCAATAACATACGGATGTGTGTCGCCACAGTTGCACAAACTGCTATCCGAGATTTTAGATCGTATCCACCGAATACTCTTCGTTGTTTGGGAGATGCGTCTCCTAGCAACATCTCACGACTCATACCTTTTATTTGTGACGTTTGCCGTATACAATGTGTATGGTATGTTAACCTGAAGTCGTCTACGGATATTTGATGGGAATCTTAAAAACAGTCAACTACTTGGAGGATATCCACCGGTGGAATAGCGCCAGGAGTGTCTAGAAAAGCCGTATTTTTCGTCGCATTTGCAAAATTTTGCCTTTGCCGAATTTTAACCGCCTATTGTTTTTTTATATCTAAACCCGGACTAATAATCAAAATGTGCCCAATGTTGCTCACCATCATTTGCAATACTCTGCTGTCTCTTAGCTCTGTAAGCAAACTAAAGACAGCTGTTCCTCTCCTCCAGGAAGTCGAACTTGCACTATCATGTTCCTAGTATGAAATTCCTTTCACGTCTTCGAAGCCGGCGTATTGATTATGCTACGTGTCATTGGTGATTGTATTTTGTATGTGAGCATGTATACTTTTAATGAAATTCCGATATTTGGTCGACGAAACCATTAACTCTTGTCGCGTTTGTAGTGAACTTCAGGCAGAACAAGCATTTGGAATACATCTGTCGCTTATTAAACCTATACTTTAAGTGGGACGTGCAACCAACAATATTCTTTATTATTGTTAACGTTTGCTTTCTGAGCGAGAAGCTTCTTCAGACTAGAAAAATCAAACGTGTTTGCGTCTTTCTGAAAATGAGGGGAAATTACTTCGAAGATGGTAAGCTACAAATTGGGGTTAAGGAACTATACATCAAATAGTTTTGTGCATCTTAATGATACCGGTTTGGAGAGACTATCTGCAGATAAGGATAATTTTGAGAGCCTGATTGATCTATTGAAATGTCTAAAAGATTAGTGGAAACTGGGCTGCCTTATACCACATATGTGTAGCCGAAATTATTATTTAAAACGTATGGTTTTTGTATCGTCTGAGATTAGAGCGCCTCCGTGAAGTTTTGACTTCCCGTTCGTTTGATTGAACATTTTGCAGCTCAACGTCATGACATCGAGTGCGTGAACAGCGACCGGTCTGAGCAACAAAAAGGCTTTGGGGTGGATTTAGATTCATAACAAACTACATGCATCAGTGACGATAGACAGAATGCAAATACTTTGCGAAAATTAATGCCGTATTATTAATACGTACTGGAGAATTGTTTCACGGACATAGCGTTAGAGGTTTTGACCACTACAAGTCGACTTTCGCTTGCGACATATAGATTACCTACGAATAAGTTCTAGCATATAAGTAATTCTTTTCTGCAAAATCTTTTCCAGTATGTAGCTGAGCAACTTAGTAGTAAGTTGTCAATTTTGATAAATGATGGCTTAAAACTGTTATAAATATATCATCACCAATTTGGTGAAATACTTAAAAAATATATGGACAACTCGACTATCAGAGGCCGGTTACCGATTTGGCTGTATCAGGATGTAACACCGGACAACAGGTAACTGCTTGATAGATTGGTCAGCAACGTTCCGTATTCCGTAAGAGTGATCAACGGGGAGTATAGCTGAAGTGATGGCTGAGCGAGTAGTCTGTACACATATTAAGTCTTCGGTCGTATGTCGACAAGAAAGTGAGCGCCACTAAGTCTACATTATCGTATTTTCCAAGGATTCTATCGCATTTCAGACACTTATACAACTGTGTAAAGCACGTTGACACGTGTAAGCCACCATTACCTGCAGTCGGTTTCCTCTAGGTCTAGTGTATCAAATCTTTATGCAATGCTACCACTTTTTCAACTATCGGTATACAGCGTTTTGTCCCTTTAATCAAGGCATCCGTTCCATTGTTGATATAGTTTAGTCATTGTCAGACGGTACGGTTTATTATTACTAACGAGTAACTGTATGATTAGTTGGCCTAAAAAAGATTTAGCCCTGAAAAAGCTAGGCTTCTGTTGGATTCGAACCACGGATCGATTGCCCAAACGGAATTTCTCAAACAGTTCGCACCGGAATCCACCAACGACACTGTTACGTAGGCATGTAGCTCAGTTGGTACAGCGCTTGCCGCGTTTGGGGATGCCGTTCCTGTATATAGCCGAAGCTCAGGTTGTTCACAGGTGGATATCTTGTCAATTACACCTGAGTGTTTATTAACAAAAAGTCTCAGTTTTCATTGACTCAAGTCAACTTAATTACATTATAAACATCTGCATTCTAAACGTAGATCTGGTTATCAGAATAACAGATCAGTTTCATCCATTTATCGCCAATGCAGCCCCTCCCCGGAATGGGAGAAGGCAACCACCTTAAAAAAATGCATGTCCTAAGCATTCTGCAATTTGGTAAATTTAGTTGGGTACACATGTGTTATATAGACAATTTTGAACAGAACAGGAACAGAATAGTTTGGTTGTTGAACATTATAGTCTCATGAACGGAGGAAAGATTCATCCTTTCGTTTGTAAACACTCTGTCATCGAATTGGTTGAATATTAACCCGGAGTACCAACATTCATATATTCCCCATGCTTTTGCGCATTTTACGAAAGCAGCTGAATAAACTTCGCAATAACACATTAGTCCTAGATACAGAGGGTAATGTAGTCAGTTAAGCGTAATGAAGTTTCTGTCGTGATCATTCACATGTCTGTGAAAATTGTCTGAAAGAACGAAACGAACTTACCAAGGAATATACTTGACGTTGTTGACAAAAGCTGTAGCAGAAATTTGCATCTCGTATGGAATGTGGATTAACAAGATGCGAACACTGATAATCGGAATGTTCAAACTGGACAGTACGATTGGTAACCTCTCAAAGCAAAACTATTCATCCAGGATTAAGGTCAATGAATCAACTGTGTCCTGACTGAGATGATGACATGAAAATGAAATGCTCTGGATAAAGGGCTTATTGAATTCAGTAAATAAAAACAGCTTATTGGCAGTTACATTCTTTTTGGGTGTAGTTGCAACAGTAATTGTGTGTTGCACGCAGCAAACAAGTGAATAACCTAGCAGTGAATTCCCACAAAGAAAACAAACATACTTTGGCATACTTAGCAACGCATTTTACTAAACAGTGCGCTTGGAACATGCAGAACAATCTTCATCAGATCCAACATATAGTGATTTTCTTGTTGGTTGCATAGCACAAAGGAGAGATCCACCGGAACAAAACAACGGAAAACACTTCTTCCTCGGAAAAATTTTAAGTACCAATACTTTACCTTTTTTTTTACAAAAAATGTTGTTCAGCTTTCTGTCAGTTAGACGAGTACTATCAGCGTCCTGTCATTCACTAAGTTTAACAATGAGCTTGCAAACGTTTTATTCATCTCACAACCACGTTGTCAGTCGATCATTCAAGTGGACGACAAAACGCAACTGCGTCTTATGGTTTTGGTATCAACCGGGTTCACCGCGAACAAGATCAGGGTCTGGATGAAAATAACGTCTGATAAGTGAATGAAAATGAACCTGTCAAAAGTAAATAAAAATGAAAACTATGTTACACAATTAGTCTTAGGAGTAAGTCAGCCAGATGATATCAAACTTACCTAGAACAATTCCTGCAGATCGTTTTAACTCATGGACTCAACTACCTAAAACGGTAAGGAAGTTATCTTGCTGATGACGACTTACTTTCACCTACAGCTCGGTTGTTTGTTTGCACGATGTGGGCACCTTGCTGTTGTAAGTTTGAATGTGGACCTTGCTATTTTTTAGCAGTTAGGTCCTCTTTTTCTCCCGATCTTTTCTACTGCCCTCTTTCTATATAGTTGTTTTTCCTTCGTGGTTGTGTGGTCGTTAGGCATCAGTGTGAACCACTGGTGTACTGATGTCTATGATGTTGATGATGATGTATACATATACAAAGAATAATTTAATGAATGAATCATACTTCGACGTCAGCGTTAGATAGAAAGGGAAATTTTGTTGCAGGGAAAATATGTATACAGGTCGAATACGTCAGTCAAATTTGGAGCTTAAACATACATGACAAACTTTGTATTGTGATGATATTTGCTGAATCAACTGGCTGTGCCTTTCAAGGGGTTGATGTCCAATCGGTTATTCGTTTCTGCGTCAATAACACCTCACTTCTACTTGAAAGAGGAACACATCTGTCATTATGCCCAACAATTGCAGATTCTGAAACTTCATTCAAACTTGGAGGGTGAATTCACCGAATTACTTATCTGTTTCTTGGTACCTTCGCCTAATTTCCTCGGTGATCGAGCTTGAAAATCATTTTCCTTGAATTGATTCATTGTGAGAGATTTCGTGACGTCCCGACGAGTAAAATTGTAAAGCCTATCTTTTGGAACGAGAGAATGAATGCGACGGGCTGAATTTCATTTAACGAACGTATGATGTACGTTATTGACTGAGGCTAAGGGGTAGCTGCGTTGTTTGACCGTTCAAACTCTGTCAACAACCTTCAGAACAAACTCCGTTCAATCTTTGCAGTTGACTGGCGGAAGTTTTTTCTGGCACATACGGTGAATATGCTTAGCAGAGTTTAGTGGTCTGTTACAAGCATATGCTTGAATATGCCATACTGACCTGAAGTGGAGGAGTGTTGTCAACGGAACGAAAGATTTTACTGCGTTGTCGATAGAACATTTCAGAGAAATACTGGAAGCATTCGAATGTTCCGCGAGCAGAAATATGCGGTCAGCATCCTTCCAATGTTGACACCTCTAAAACCCTTGGAATTTGATAAGTCCCTATCATTGCAACACGGAATCTTTAATCGGCTAGCGGAGTACAGTTTTCAGTTCCTCGTGGAACGTTGCATATCACTGGTAATTTCATTTAACATCGCTGCACACAGTGTGATGGTTGTTAATCTGCCGCATCAACACGATTGTTCAGGCGAGCTGGATTGCACTGGCGCTGTAAGAGGACGTTTAGAGCTTAAAGGAGGGATGAATTCACCAGTAGTATAATGAATGTGGGTAGATCAACGCAAAGGCCTTCCGACTGCGTCGAGTAGGTGAGCAAATGTAATGCCGGTGCCTATTGTTTACACAGACTGACCTGGGGATGCTGTCACTTAGTTGTAGATATTTATCACCCACGCTTCATTAGATACAATTTCTTAACAACATGGACTTCTCTCAAGATAAACGCACCACCCTATGCGAGTCGAACGGATGTCCCAATAGAGCCAAATTTATAAGCCGCCTATGACTTCAGGCCGTACAAAACTGAGATGGACCAAACCTGTTTGAAATCAGAACGGCGTCTGAGGCCAACTTGTTGATCTATTGTACGAACAGAGTGCGTGGAACTGTTTTTGGTCATTTGTTTTAAACATATCTTACAATTTAGATCATGCTGAAATTTGCAAAGCTAAGAGATAAAATAGTACGTTGTCTTATGCAGCAAGCTTCCGGTTAAAATATGTCAAGCGTGTGAGAAATAGCCGGAATTAGAAGTCTTTCTAACTGAATCACAACAGTTCCTGATAACAAATATTATCCTAAAGTATATTAATCACGTTCTCAGTAAACTGACTTGATAAATTTCTATGGGTATATATCAACAGTGATGGCAATAGGCAGTTTTCTGGGTAAGCCAGAGGTAAATTTGCAAACGTGGAGTGGGAACACGTACGGAACTAAAAGCATGGGATTAATATTCCACTTTTATTTGGATTTGTAGTATACAAATTGCTGCTCCATAACAGTTACTGTATAACATGAGTACGTGTGAGGTGAGGTGAGGTGAAAGGAACAATGATAAGACTGAAATTGGCTGTGGTCCGACATGTATATATTGTCTAAGTTTGTTTAAACAACCTTTTCGATATTCATATGGACGATAGTTCAAGGTAAGTTGGTGGGATATGTCAATTTGCTTATGAAAGATCTGACAGGCAGACGTTGATCCTGTGCCGCGACAGAAAGTTAGTATCCGGAATACTAGTTCTACAAGTCAATCAATCTCACAATATATCTAACTATGCAAAGTAACTCGTCAGAGGCGATACCGCAGTCAAACCCGTCGGTGGTACTCCATACCAGCGTTTCAGTATGACAGTAGATTGCGCGCTATTACTGTCTGTCAGTTACTGTTAATGAGTATGATAATTACTCAGACTGATGCAGATTGCTTAGCTAGTAGGCGCGTACCCAGCAGAATAAACGATGCGTCAGTCTCAGGCAAATTTCGTTGTGGAATGCCCCTATCAACAAATCAGAATCTCAATTCATGTTCATTATCGGGAACGTGGGACAGAGTTCATCTGACGTTGGTGACAGTATTGAAGATAACAATGAAAACACAGAATTACTGCGCTTTGACCATTATCTAAGCCTACTAGTAGATTTCAACTATTCGAATCTACGTGCAGGACTGTGTCAGCGCATTAGCAAGCCACATGGGGTGTGTTGTAAATAGGCTTAACCTGCACCATACGGTAACTGCCAAGCCTCCCAGAGAAGCTGGAAATCCGATTTTCATTGCGAAGACGCGTAGTCTATCAGTCGGACGTGAAAGTTTAGACTAACAAGCGTTTCATTGGAGTTTATCCAGTGCACAGCTACAATATATCACTGAAATGCGGTTATAGTAATGTGATTCGGGGATGTTCATGGTCACAGTGACCGTGTTCTTTTCGTCGCTACGGTTTGTAATGTTTATTATAGGTTACTGGTGCTTAAAGTATTCAGATAAATAAACGTTCACACCTAAACCACACAAAGCAAATTTCCAGCTATCAAACTGCTTTTGGTGGATACAATATTATATCAAATTAAAGACCTTCTAATACCAACTATTAAAAAATGCTATGATATTCCCGCTTCCTCTTTCTGCTTCACTGTACCATTAAGATGTTTTTAATTTGACCACTCTGAAAATCCGTTGCAACATCGAAAAACGTCAAATCAATATTTTCCACTGATATTGGGTCGCGCTTAAGTGTTGGACTATCTTAAATTGGGAAAATATTGATCATCTGGCGGTTGTTTAAACTATGTTGAGCTCAAATGTGACAGGATTATATTGAACGCTATTTTGAGTAGGATCACTTGATCCATGACTCCTCGCCCAATCTCACAAGAAAATTAATCGTTGTATACTGACTCAGCGACTCGTTTGTTTTGTTGTCATGCTAACAGGACACTAAATTTTGAGGGGGGTAATCAGAAGAGTGTTCGATAATCACGTGACAGATGAAGTTATCCCTAGTACTCGAGTGAATCTTCAAGTTTCTGACAAATCGTCTCTTTCTAGCCGTTATAAATGTACGCTCCGTTGAACCATAATGTTCGTTGTTTCCTAATATATAGCTAGTTTTAAAATCTGTCGGCTCCATCTGAGATAACCGTTTATACCATTTGTGATACATGCGGATCACCCTAACCGAGAAAGGGATGTTGAGGTTTTTGGCGAAATTTCATAATCAATATTTAATGGAAATAAAGTTTAAAGTGTAATTAAAATGCTATGGGATAAAACAGAAGTTATTCACCCTAACTTATCGTCAGTTATTCGAAACGTTACCCTAGTTGTTAGACACTTTCCCCCATCAGTGAATTGAACTCAATTTTGGATTTGTGATATCTGGCAATAATTAGTGGATACTCGAAGAATGTGCGTTATTTTGTTGAAAGTGATTATCTCGATGAAGCGCACATTTTCTTAAATACATACTGGAGATATTTGTGATGAGCAGTTGCACAGTTTTATTTTTAGCCTTAGTAACGGTCGGTATGGCAGAAGTGTTTGTGTTCAGAGAGCTGGAAATAAAAATAATGTTCGTAAGAAATACACGCAAAAATGCAAACCAGAGTTTGCAAATTCAACTTACTGATTATTTAGTGTATCAATATGGGTATGATTGAACTAATGACAGTAAGATGCTTCAACTAGTTCTTAGGACAACAAACCATTGTCTACAGGCTAATTTGCGCAGATATCAGGACAGATGTTGATGCATTTCTTGATGTGTATTTACTCCGCAGTTTGATCAGTTAGTGTTGGCTGTGGCCGGATCAAGGTATATTAATTATCGTGCATGAGTTCATGTGCGAAGTTCGTCCAGGTGACGTCAGCGTGCAATTCCTTAAGCTTTTTATAATAAAAGTGTATTTGTTTCGTATTGGTTTCTTCCGGAGGGAGCACACTTAAACGGATTGATAATTTAATTACCAAAGTCGGAGCTTGCAGATTGTAGAAGCTTGTTCAATTTTCTGCATTTAACCCGATGTGTTCATACAAAAACGGACATGTTGGCTCGATAGGGGCACAGTTAAATACAGCGAAACTCAGCTAGATTTGAAAGCTTGACGCTTTCGGATTGAAGAACTTCTAGCCTAACTAACACATATTTTAAATCCAGTGGGCTTCTTATAGCAGGCTAGGTTTTCTTGAATGTGATTGGAACACTGGCCGGCGATTGTCAGTATGTAATTTTGGACTATCTAATGTGTGGCAGAGTTTAGCAACTAAGATTTATATGGTTTTTCCACCACCGGCCCAGTAAATAACTGATACCCGGGTACAAAGTTTAGAACCATTTTCTCCTGGGTTTCTGCCGTTTTCATTCGATGTCATGCGGCGGTCAGTTTCTCTGGAAACCATTTATGGATAAATTGCTACAGCAATGCGTTTTGGAATCCTATCATCAACAGATCGATGGAGTTTCTGAGTAGAAATTGAATCAACACTACTTAACACTTTGACTATGAAAACGTGAAGCCAACGGTGAGTAAATTTGACTGAAAATGGGACATTACCTACGAATGGATTTAGTAAAATTCCTCAAGCCACCACTCTGCTAGAGCAAAATTTTGTTTTATGAGAAGTCAACGCCTGGAGTTCCACAATTTTGTCAAGTGACTCGGCAGACCACTTGATGCACAATGATGAATATCAGTTGTGCAAAATCTTAAACGAAAACGGTTTAGTGACCACTTAAGTAATCTCTAGCCATCTGGCACTGAAGTTCAGAAACATCCAAAGATTCCAACGAAACCTCTCACATAAAATATCATATATCTAATACTGTTCTCTAAGAAGCTCACTGAAAACGCTATGATATATTCGGTTCTGTTTAAGAGCAGGAAACAGCGTTGATAAGGCATATTCGACTGAAGGTCGCAGATAGACACCGCAAAGGTTTGGGAGTATTTTTTCTGTCTGAAACTTAATGTCACTTTCATCATATCGCTTGCAACACAGCCTTCATTAACTTCATTTTATTGATGACAAAAGAAAGAGATTGGACAACAACAATATTTGTATGTCTTTCCTGATTTCTGTCTTAGAAAGCACTACCGCTTTTCGAGCAGTGCTTGTTGTAAACACGTTTTCAGAATCACAGATGAAGTAGCACCACTTCTATGATAATTAACTAATAACATCACCATCACTGTAGGGAATGTTGAGGTCATACAAGTTGCAAGTCTTAAGGTCAACTGCACACACTGAGGAGTTACCGGGTATTACTTTTGGAAGGCCAGTGATAGGAAACCTCAGCTGAAAAATCTCGAGGCCGTCCGTGAAGTTGGGCACGAAAGAATAATGACTGGGCTGAATTTAAGTTCCAAAAGTCCAACCACTTTGAAACCAGGTTACCAAGCGAGGAGCTTTACTTCGACCGCCATGTGCCCTCATTTTATATAATAATGAGCCATAAAGAGCTAGGTTAGTAACCTTAGAAAAGTCAACGAAGATAGTATTTAAAATAGTCATGTCGTTTGACCTCACTTGAGGTATAAATAAAATGAGCATATTAACCACACGACCAAGCAGCTAGGCAATCACGCTGAGCAATAACGATTAGGCCATTATTGGGAGAGCACTTTATTACTGCTGAATTGACTGGACATTCTATAAAAGTATACGGAATGAACGTTCGATTGTTGTTCTTGGGAGCAGGCAA
>LUCH01017321.1:0-51922 GCA_013368495.1 Paragonimus heterotremus
GCATAAATTATGAAATATAACTGACTTGTGGACACTACAGGCCTTCCCTCCAAAGTTCTACCACTCCAGCTGGTAGGTTCAAGACTCTTGACGTTTAGATTTTACAGATCAATGTTTACAGCCAATATTCCACTTTCTACGCTAGATTTAATTGCAAATTCAATTAGAATGTTTTAGGGTTTTGTTTTGTCATTCCAACGAGATGTACGCTCAACAAGTGGAGCATTTGACTTTGTGAACGGCTGGTCCCTTAAGTCGGTTCTTTCGTCGGCTTCCCATTGGCATGTTCACGATCTGATCATTCAAGCGCCTCCGCAGCCAGTTTGGGTAATTAATGGCCCAGTTTGTGGAATAATGCTAAGTAGCCTTAAACGAAGGCTCACACAGTCCAGAAACAAACATCAGTCTTCGTTTACTGCAGTCAAACCAAGTGAGCGGCAGCAGAGGACCAAGCCAAATGAAACCATGGAGTCTAGTCACTACGGTAAGTTCCATCTTCGACCATATTGTCCACTCAAGTGAAGTGCCGTTCATTAACGCTGATCGGGTTTGTATTCAGGCAAGGCGTTGCTACAACTACATGGCCGGTCTGTGACCGCAGTGAGTTGCACAAAGCATCATAAGTTTATACCTGCATTGATCGGGACGGTCAAAATAACTTACTGCTTATCATCTCTAAAACGAGTTCCAAGGGACCGTTTAATAACGCGGAATGGATGCAGGATGGTTGAAAACGCTCCTGTTGGTTTTGAAAAAGTACATCGTCACAAGACATAGTTACATCTGGATGTAGCGGGATATAGCGCAAAAGTTTGCCGATATAAAAGACTCATTAGGCCGTTGTAGTAAATATGCGTCATTTTAAATGTTTAGCATTTTAAGCGGTCGCGTGCGCTTTGTGCAACTTATTGTGCTCCAAGACTACGACCATGTAGCTATAGCCAGCGCCTTCAAGCATCAGACTCATTTACTCACTTTGACCCGAGCTTCATGTTACTTGGTGAGCTCGACACTTGGTTTCTGTCACAGTGGTGAAGCCCCAGATGGCGACCTGACTCTGAAGGTTCGAAATTATCACAATCTGCGGCGGTTACCTGAGTACCGCGTGATGACCCATGTAAACGTTTACGTTGGCCACGTAGCAAAGGTGGATAATTCCGAGACATATCTATCATGCCTAACATGGAAGCATATATAGATAAGATTAAACGTGTATCATGCAAAAATTACGGGAGTCCTTGTGGCACACCGAACAATATCGACGCGCGATTACTGCTGGGGATACTAGGAAACCGGCCGCCGAACGCGCGGGTGAGTCAGTATTGCGTATACTACCACTGGGGGCGCGTAGGCCAATGAGCGTGGAAACATACGAAAACGAACAAATGCGCCAAACTTACGATATATAGACATCTTTACGATCACGTGAACAATGTTAACTGGTATTTATGGGAATATTTTCCACATCGAATATCTGGCGAGCTGGGGTCATCTGTTATTCACTACATAGCGTTTTCTAGAAGGGTACTGCAAGCACAACCCTTTGGTTCGCGTGAGGACAATCATACCAATCCATCTTCGTCTTCTGTTTCATGCGACATTAGCTAACATATAAGCATCTTGACGTTATTATTGCATTTTCTCGACGCCTCCGGTTGAACAGCATTAGTATCAACATTTCTTGTCCAGTTCCTACTTGAATATCCTTCTTTGCTGTATCTAAATGACTAGGGATACTCAAAAGTTGGTGTGTTGAGATTCAGAGGATATGGAATACACAAGCTACACGAGCTGCGTCCGAGTTCCAAAGCTTGATCGACCCTGAGCATATGTTGGTAAATGGACATGCGGTGTGAAAATAGACGAGTTGAGACACATAAACGAATGGCGAAATCGCCTGTCAGAGGGTAGAAAACAAGAACACATTGAACACTTTATTTTGTGTATTCAAAACGCTTCCCATTTTGGTGTCAAAAAATTTCGCTGTTTTCTCGTTTCTGTCGCTGAAACGTAACGAGATATACAGAAGGTATTGTATTTTACAAGTGAACTTTCATAAACTCACTCGAGTGGACGTACTGAAACATCCCCTCAGACGTACAAATGTCGTCAGGGTCTGATGATCAAACAACTTATAGCTTTGTTCTCGATTGTCTGTTATACGGAGACATTACTGGCTTCTAGACGTAGGATGCATCACATGGGAATTATCTGTAGAAGGAGAGAAGTTATCTCTTGGAATCGTACAGGTTGGTCATACGGGCAAAGCGGATGCTAAGCAAAACCATCGGTGGAACGTTTGTCCAGCAGATTGTATCAGTTGCGATGAGGACTGCTTGGGCTGTCGATAAAAATGTTCAGCTGTCCCGTTTGCAGCCAGGCAATGTGCATACGGTGATATACAAACAAATTTAGTGTTTAAACGACATCCGTTTTCGAACGATGGGTGGGCGGCGGTCGGCTGTCACCGTAGTCCGACAACTGTGAAATGTTGTCCATCGTTCGGCAGAAAGACATATCAGGGTTTCGAAATGAACGATAGAAATAAGAAAAGTCCCTGACCGTCAGCTGAAACAATAGACCATTGCTGCGATGTGAGTCGTGTTATTCGGAGGTGACGGAAAACTCATAACGATATGCACATGTGCAAGTCAAACGGCAATCGAAAGGTGTCGGCTAATCGGGGCCACCACGTGACGATCAATCCTCCTTTTTCGACAAACTGAGCAAGATGACTCCCGGGTGCGGCATTTCTTTTACATACCGGGCCAAACATACCTATCAGATATGCATCTAACTGCTAGCTTGATGTCAAGATGAGCAGTGTCTTGTAACCTGCCAGGTACGCGACGTCAAGAGGCTGATGCACAACTGAAGGGGATTGTATCACGAAAGTTTCACACAAAATTATTTTCAGCATTGTCTGTAAGATTAGATCCGTGAGGTGCAAGGATACTTATTGACAGAAAGCTCGCAAATAGCTCTCCATACATTGCACATCGGCCATAACTGTCAGTTCGATGGCGTTGTAGCCAATAAGCCCTGATACTCGTGGTCGGGCGTCAATCACAATACTGTCGCTGCTAAGAAAGTATCATACATCTACAGAGAACTGCAGTATGAATCCAAAGTGACGCATTTCTTAGCACGAGAGGCTATCTGAACGGTTGCGGTAGGTGTATTTCGGCTGCTTGTGACCCGTAAAAGTCACGAAATGATTATTTCTGAGAGTATAGTGAAGTTGACAAGCGACTTATTGGGTACTTATTGACATATGATTTAACGGGCTGTTTCAAGTTTTTCGCGGACCATAGGCTTTTGGAGGAAATTTGGAAGAAGCATCCAGAGGCTTTCAAAGAATTGCAAGAGCACCGCACCAACTACTTTGTCGGATGGGTGCACAACTGTACTGAGAGTGCCGTTAACATCGAAGTGATGTGGCATTACTGCAGTAGCTAATGTGTTTTTGGTTCAATCAAAGGAGTCGCTAGCCACTGCTGACAACTGGACGTTGCTGTTGTTGCGACCATGGAGTAAATTTGTTAGCACGTGCATCAACTGTGCTTAATGCGGACTGAACTCTCGGTTTTCGTTGACCATGACGTTAAAATGACGGGGAGTAGCAAGTGTCGTAGGACGTGAAAGTTGCGAATGATCTGTATTCTGTCGATTATCTCTCGAATACCTAGCCGATTATTGTCGTGTCTCGAAGGGTTGAGTGTTTAAACAAAAGCACACCTGTCCACGTTGATGGTTAGGGCAAATGTTGCCAAATATTAGGTAAACTGTCACTGATGAACCCGATGCTTTTCTTTGGAGTTGCCAACCACTAGGAAGTCATTGCTTCGGGAATGAATTAAGTCCAGATCCCGTAACGTTTTTGGTAAATCGTCGAAATAACTGAGCGACATTTCTCAGAACAAATGGCATGAGTAGAAATTCGGATGACGTAATCAGCGCTGTCTTCGTGATATCATCTCCAACATATGAAATAGAGTAAAAAGAAAAAACCACGCTGATTTCCAAAAACTCGGGTTACCACAATACCAGTCGTGATGTTCTGGGTATGCGTGGTAGAGTTCCTGTCAGTTACTCTGACACTATCCATCAGTCGCCTGATCTTTCGACACCATATGAGAATGTGAGGCTCAAAGTTTGTTCGAGTGAGGGGATTATATCAAGCCGGAGCATGTGCTCAGAGTCGATGCGCGCTATTGTAATCTTGACATTTGTTAGGCGGTTGGTTTTTACGAACAGTGGATGGCTAATCGTAACGGTCTGGTGATGCGTTGCACCTGTAGCTGGCGGTAGCGTGGTAAGCTGCTTGAGGACAGTAAAAAGTTGTTCAGTAAGTGAAGCGTGGCTATTCCTAACTGTTTGTTGATATACTGGACTGCTTAGTCGTGATCAGCGTAACTGGATGTTGAGTCGTACATGAAGCGACGACTGCCAGGTCAAAATGCTCGTAGAAATCTATGTAGATTATTAACATCTGAAAGTCTGCCGCATGAGAGCCGATTGAAGGGCAATGAAGCTCTGTCTCCAACTTGCGAGAATGCTTACCACAAACGGTAGTAGATGCACCGTCTAATGCGCGCAGGGGTTAATTTTATAGTTCGGTCGCGAAAATGTGGGGAAAAAACGCTGACTTTTACGCAGTGTCGATAAAGTAATAGTCTGCACGTTCAAGATTTCGAATAAAGAGCAAGCAACTATACAGGCCTGAAACGTCGGTCGCTACAGTATGCATATGCAGGCCGGCCAATCTTCCCAATTCTCTTCAGAGAACGAACAGAGGTTCCGGCAAATCCGAGCACGCCTACGGAACTGCTGATGATACCAGTAGTGGTTAAGATTCTTGCTCTTTGTAGACCTTCGACGATGGCGAGAATTCAAACGAGACGATCGCCGGTTAGAATTACTCGATAGTGTACGCGATGGTAAGCGTTGCTTATTGAAAACCTGAAGATGACATGTGAACCCGCTTACAAGGTCAGTTAAAAGTGTCTGGTTTGGGCGTTGGCGCGGATACTTGGGAAACCTGTATACTGTTTATCATCCAGGTATGTTCGGTAGTGTCGACCGACTGTGATAGGGCTAGATGAAGGTGGGCACTGAGGATATTCTATATATCACAAGGCAAACGTTGGATCTTCTTGGAGAGTCCCCTCGTTACGTGACACCCTCTAGGAGTTAAATGTGCCGGGGAAACTGTTGAAGCTTCAAATCTCCTATTTCAATCGCACTAAGCTACTGTGCAATTCGTTAACATTCGGACAGATCTATGCGCTTGGTAACCGTCTTCGTAATTTGCTCATAAGGTTTATTTGAGTCGGTCAACTACATAATATCTACCTTGTCTATGACATGAGGCGGAAAAGCAGCGACCACATGACAGAACTTCATCAGCTTCGGGGTGGTAATTCGTAATTCAAAAGTGGTATTAAACCGTAAACCACCAACAAACGTAAACAGACAAACACTGCCACGTGTATCAAACAGACGGTAGGTAAACCTCCTTAACGGCACAATGGGAACTGGTGTCCACGTTCACACATCTTACACCCGGCAGACCGGGATTGTCTCTAGGTCACTACGAGGGCTCTTCAGACTACGGTGGCCACCTACGTAAGTGTACACCAATATGGAGTGGTCTGAATGACAGAACACTGCAACACGTTTTAAGTAGCTGAAGTGAATGACATATATATTGGGTGGTTTTTCATGGAAGTTATAAATACCACTCATGATGCGCATGACAGCGCTGAAAGTTTGTGCACGCTACCTTGCTTCTGAAGCATTTGCAACGTGTGTTGAGGACTCTTGTCAGTAACACCGAGGTTCCCTGATACATATTTGGATTTGGTGACTACCGATTACTTAGCGCAACAGTCCATGTTACGTTCGTCATCAGCTCGACCGCTTGTTGCATATGATAATCCATCGCCTAGCGTATGGTGCCTTTTAGAAAAGCAAAACAATCTTTTTCCGTAGCAAATTTGAACGGAGAAGTTAGGGGCAGTTTTTTCTGCAGTGTATCTTGAGCACATTTCGCTGCATCTCATCAGGTACATACTACAGTCTGCAAGTTGATATTGTAAAGTTCCATGAACACTGTGAACCCAAACAACAAAATCAACAAACACACGCGCACAAATCAATGTGCAACAGTTACCAGGGTAATTTGGTACTGATGAACCAGTCTTTTTGTACGCAGAAGGTTGGTTTCCACTTCTTAAATTGCTAACGCCTCCAGGAGTCGGAAAAGCCTTCGATTTTCGTTGCGTAATCTATCCGAAGGGTTTTCTCCAGGTTCGTTTGAGGTCGACAAGTCAACCAGTGTCGGGCGATCGATAATGTTGGTTCCCTGTGACTTGTTACATTTTGACTTGGGCCCGGTATTGTGGTATCCATGAGCGTTTTGCGAACCCAAACTGGAATGTGTTCATTGACCCGATGACGTAACTACCTCTCAGTTCTGCCTATGTAGGTGGCCCGGCACTCACACGAGAATTCGTGGATGATGTAAGACTTGGTGTTGAGCGATAGCGGTGTTTTCAGAGGTGGTGTTGGGATTCGGGTGGTGGTGAACAACATGACCAGTTGGGCTGCATAGAACGTGCGCCCCATAGCCGCCGTGAGGCGGTTTTCCAACCGAATGACAACGTCATCACCCTTATAAGACAAACGGAAGCAAACATTCAGTTTGAGAGCTGTTGAAATCATCCTGACAGCCAGCTTTTGTTTGCTGAATTTTTCCACAGATGCTGATGCAGAGCCATTTTTTAGTGTGGCTGTCAAATACGACATCTCTTTGGTCAATGTTTCTGTCGAGCAGAACCGCATTGCACGACAAAACAAAGTTCTTACTAGACCACGCTTGTACAAGATCGGCGCAAAACCGTGAAAGTTCAGGTACCGTTGAGTCCAAGTGTGATTTCGGTAGACACCATAGTACGGAGCCGGTGTTCCGGCGTTTCGTGGGAATATCGAAAAACGCCAGGGTTTAAGCATGGTTGTGCTCAACGGTGAAGCTAATTTCGGGATTCAGCTTGTCCACTGAATCAGTTGTACTTGTTGCCATCTCCTTGGTGTGGGTAAACATCAGGATATCGTCGACATAATGCCAGTAGAAGTGAATCTGACCGAGAGCAATATTTGCATCCTGCTCCAGGTGGGCAACGAAAATAGTGGCTAGTAGCGGACCGAGTGGACTGCTCATGACAACGCCATCGATTTAGGTATAGCTAGTCCTCTGAAAGTAGGAATTTGCGTTAGCTGTATACAATAGCAGAAAACGTTCTAATTCAAACGTAGACAATTCTATGTTCGATTGATTTATTGACAAGTTAATCAACCGTTTGCGTCGGGTGAACATTTGTGAACTAAGAAGCTATGTCCATACAGGTAATGTTTGTTGCTGCAGTCCAAACCATCGAGTAAATTGATTAGTTGACAACCATCCCTCAGTTTTTTGCACCACTGATTGCTTTACAAGCTGAAGAAGTTGGGCCAACCATTGTGCCAGCTTGTGTTGAGGTGAATTGGACATGAATAGTATTGACCTCAGAGGTACATCAGGCTTGTGGAGTTTGGTCAAATTATACAGTTGAGGAGTATGTGATTCTCTAGATCTAATGGAGATCGCTGTTAATTGACTAATGAAGTGTCCATCTAACAATGCTTGTGGCTCCTTGTTAACGCGTCGTTCAATTTCAGCAACATCGTCCGCCAAGCTATCCTGACGGGATTCGGTTTTGATTTAGTAATGGTTGCATTCGTGATATATAGTATTTTATTCATGACCACAACGCCGGAGAATTTGTCCGGTTCTGAGACTATCACGTTTTTATCGGTTCTTGGTTCAGAAAAGGTACCAATATGTTTTGGAGTCAGGATTGTATTCTGTTTGGAGGACGTAACTTTGTTTGGTGCTCGAGATCAACTAGTCTTGCTTTAAACTGACTGCGAGCGTCCTGTGATACCAGGCTGAATTGTGAAGGTTAATCAAAAAGGAGGTCAAACTAAGCTCATGACTCGATGCTATTTTTCTTATTTAGGGACAAAATTTAAAACCAAAAGATTCCAGCCGAACACTGGTGAGTTGAATTGGTAAGTTGGTAACATACCTAGCTTGATTTTCTGAGAATACTGAGTTTGTCAAATTGTGTCTCAGTGACTTCTGAAGATTGCTGAGTATGTTGCTTCTGCTTGGCTTCACTTTTTTTATCGCAAAAGTTAGTGATCTTAATACCGCAGATAAGGCTGGGTTTTCCAAAAATTCACCGGCTGAAATTATACGTTCTGTATAGCTTGTTCAGCTGATGTAGGTAGTATTACAAATGGAAGCCAACTCTCTACGTACAAAAAGACTAGTTCGTCAGTACCAGTTACCCTGGTAACTGTTGCACATTGATTTGTGCGCGTGTGTTTGTTGATTTTGTTGTTTGGGTTCACAGTGTTCATGGAACTTTACAATATCAACTTGCAGACTTTAGTATGTACCTGGTGAGATGCACTTAATGACGTCGGGTAATGAAAGCCGTAGGGGAGCTGTGTTGCTGACGACGTCTTATTTCCACTTATAACTCGGTTGTTTGTTTGCAAGGCGTTGGCACCTTGATGCTTAATGTTTGAATAGAGACAAAGCTATTTTTATTAATTAGGTCCATTCTCTTCCCATTCTTTTCTCTTTTTTTCTACAAGGCTGGCTTTTTTCAAGGGTGTGTGGCAGTCAAGCATCAGTGAGGACCACTTGATGTATTGCTGTCTATAATGGAATGCAATGAACTATGCCCGAGAGATACACTGTGCCAAAAGCTGCTTCCGACTTCTCTGTTCGTACTGTGCTTTGTTTATGTTTACTAGATTGATACGAAAGCTAACGTCTGGTTTCCACGTATTAAGTGGGTTTCAGATATAACAACTTTGATGCTGACCTTTTTCGTGGGACCTTACTAGCTCTCTGGTTAAAATCCCAAGGGTAAAATTCACCTGCACTGTCGTATTAGGAGGCGCATCTCTTAAGGTAGCAGACAAGATGAATAATAAAGTATTGATCTACCTGGTTTTGGTGGTAACATCCTGTACAAGATTGTGTAAACCTACAGACGGGACTGAACATCAGCTGTTTAAAGTGGAGCTGGAATATTTCGTCCCACTTTGACTGAGACAGTATTCGGTGGATTGATGTGTATCATTCCGACCAGCCGGTCAGATTGCAGCTGTGCGATTATACGCTTGTACGCATCAGAATCAGCAGAATTTTTTCTCGTCTACCTATTGATGCCCCCGTAACGTTATTCGTTCTAACGCCACAACTACCATATATGATCATCTAGTCTGATTCGCTTTGTTTTGATTGCGTTCTGTGCTAATTGCTTGCCGCATGTATTCAAAACGTCCGCGGTTTGGTTTTTGACTTTTCCAATAAATGGCGGTTTTCATGTCCTCTCTTCTTCGGGTTAAGATTCAAGCCGTACGATTGGGCGATTCAGTATATCATACGGCTTGAACCGCTGTTAAGTACATGCACGTGACGATTCACTGTGTGTGATACACTACTGTTTTTTGGGGAGGAAGGAGCTCGTTATTCTTCCTCTGGGCTCTTTTCTCTCGATTTCTCTTGCCTTATATCTCATTTGTCTTAACACTATTGCAACTGTTTTCTGTCACGACGAGACTGGACCTTGATGCGGTGTGACGGCTTGCGCATTTCGATGACCTATTGGGCTAAACTGGACGGTGTGGTCACCACACCGATAGAGTCACTCATACCAGGCAGGCCAGTAGGTAGAGGTTTGACAAACTAGTCTCCTGGTTGGGGGTTGGAAGAAGGCTGGCATCCTTTTCCGAAAAATGTACCCTTCTAATACACTGTCACCCACCCGCTGCCTTGCGATACAGGATTTTGAACCAAAGGCTTTTGTTGAGAACCCTAATCGTTCTCCTGTCTAGGTCTGGGCGTTCTGGTAGTATTTCAGCCCACACACAACCGTGAATAGTCACAACACAAGTAATTCCATACTGCATCGGCCGTCTCGCAGCATAAACCGGGTCGCCTTATCTGCTGCATACAGCAGGGTGGATAGACGAAAACATGCTACTGCTGACCCCTCCCTCACTGTCCTATCAAATTTAGCTCTTAAGCCCCTCCCTACTACCATTTCTGATAATTGCTCTGCAGATCCCACAACAGATGTAGCTAACCGTGGTAACATTGAGCCGATAAGTTCCGTCTCTTGCCATTCAGTTTCAGGCCTCCCTCGTCCTTTGCTTAGACCTCGAATGCGAATTAACAGGTGCCTTCAACGTTCCCACTCTAAAACAGATGGGTCAACAGGCCGCTCTTGCGCGAACGTTAGACTCATTGCATGTCGATGTCTGCTGTATCTCGGAAACTAGAATCCAGGACAGTAGTCAGCGTATTGAATTAACAGCACCCGCATTGTCTACCCGATACTGGTTATACACTTCGGGTGACTCCACAGCCGCTGTTGAAGGTCAGGCTGGAGTAAGTATGGTCCTTAGCTCAACGGCCGCAGGCTCACTGATAGCTTGGATTCCTGTTAACAGTAGACTGTGCTGTTCGCTTGGCAGGTTCCGTTAAGGTCAGCTCTAGACGCAAGACTTTCAGAAATTTATTCATTGTATCTGCTTACGCTCCCACTAACTGTAATGACGTCGTTGTCAAGGACGAATTTTACTCGGATCTGGCTTCTCTCCCTCGGTCGACACGTGGATCTAATATGGTTGTTCTGACCGGAGATATGAATGCCAAGGTCGGCCGCCTTGTTGAAACCGAATCCCGTTTAGGTGACAGATTTGGGATGGCGTCAAACCGATCAGATAATGGCGAGCGATTATTGCAGCTGTGCGCTGAGTTTAAGCTATTTTTAACCAGCACTAGTTTTAGGTATCGTGCACGTCAATGATATACTTGGCGCCCACCTTCTCCGAATCATGTCTCGTCTCAGATAGACCACATAGCCGTTAGTTATAGGTGGCGTGGTCCCATCCAAGACTATCGTTCTTATTGGAGCACGTACTTGGACTCAAATCATGCATTGGTATGTTGTCGTTTTGTCCTTACTTTTGTTGGGCAATGACCCCACCGACAGCAATGATTAGCTGTTGAGAAATTGGCTTTACCATCGATAAAGCATAAGTACCAAACCAGTTTAGAAATCTTAGTGGTACTCACTCCGAAAATCCTAATAGCACCCTGGTCGGTAGATTTGAAACCACCCACTGAGACTGAGATTCGCAATTGCCTCTCGGCTCTCAGTCTTAATAGGACTGCTGATCCAGATAATCTCGTGCCAGCAATTTTCAAAGAAGGTGAAAAGGCGTTGGTTGAAGCCTTAACTCAGTTGTTTATCTTGTTTGGACGAAGGAGACCATTCCTCCGTTCTGGAGTCACTCGATAATAGTTCCCATAGTTAAGAAAGAAGCCCTGGGCTCTTGCGAAAACCATAGGAGGATTAGTTTGACCTCAGTTATTTCTAGGGTACTGACATCCATTATACTTCGTCGACTCACAGCAGTTCGGGAGTTAAACATTAGGGGAGAACAGCCAGGGTTCCGCCCTGGCCGGCGATGTATAGATAACATTTTTACCCTTCGTAAAATTTTCGAGCAGCGTCATGTGTATCACCGGCCAACAATTATCGTATTTCTAGACTATAAAGGTGCGTTCGATTGGGTGGATCGATCTACACTTTTAGAGTCGCTTAAACGCAAGGGTGTACCGACCAAGTATCTGAAAATACTGTCGGCGCTTTACTTCCATACTTCGGCTCACGTTAGGGTTTACGGTGAGCTGTCTGACAGTTTCAGCACCATGAGCGGCGTATGTCAAGGCTATCCTCTTTCACCATTTTAATTTCATCATGGACGAAATAATGGAGGACTGCGGTACTCGAATGATGGAGGTGTGGACCTCCTACCTGGTGAAAGACTGACTGCTTTTGATTATGTTGACGATAAGGTGTTGCTATTTGACAACTTTCAAGCGGCACAAGCAACGCTGAACGCTATTGCGCGTTCTGCTAAATACTTTGGAATGCACTTTGCAGCCTCAACATGCAAATTGCTTGTGCAAGATTGTTGTGATTACGTAGATTCAACGTCAGAGAATGAAGCTATGGAGATTGTTGACCGGTTTGCATATCTGGGAAGCTGCATCAATGGCGGTGGCGATGGAGGTGTAGGGAATGAACTAGAAGCACGTACTTCCAAGGCTAGAGTGGTATATACTATTCGGACGTACCTATGGCGACAGAGAGGTATCTCTCTGAAACTTAAGGGTCGCGTATCTCAGACAACAGTGAGGGCTGTATTACTATAGGGCAGCGAAACCTGGCCGCTGAGAGTAGAGGTTGTGAACCGTCTTCAGATGTTTGACCACCGATGTCTGCGTTCAATCGCTGGTATCGGTTGACACTAACGAATGAGCAACGAGGAGGTCAGGAAGCGGGTATTCGGCACTGATTGTCAAACGAGTTCTTTCCTTCAATCCTTACACTAGCACAGACTTAGATGGTTAGGCCATGTACTAAGGATGCCAGCTAATTGTCTCCCACACCGAGCACTGTTTGCCGACGCTGCGGCCGATTGGCATAAGTTGCGAGATGGACAGATGATGACCTGGCGTAGACAAATGAAATCGTTTACGAAGAGGTTGGTCACTGTAGATCGGGTTCGTCTTCCGGGCTGGGGCCCTCGTGACTCACAGATTTGGTGGCTTGAGACGATAGGTGAGGTGGCGGCTAACCGAGCTCAGTGGCGTAAATGTTGTCGTTGTTTGGTCGAAGTGTCTGTGAAGTGAGTGCATTTAATGACGTGGGGCAGTGAAAGCCGTGATGAAGTTGTCTTGTTGATGACGCTTTACTTTCACTTACAGCTCGGTTGTTTGTTTGCAAAGTGTAGGCACCTTGATGTTGTATATTTGAATGAGGCCGTAGCTATTTTTAGTGGTTAGGTCCCTCTTCCCTTTCCCTTTCCCTTTTCTCTTCCAATACAGGGTTTGTTTTTTAGTTCCTCGTGGTTGTGTGGCAGTTAAGCATCAGTGTGAACCACTGATGTATTGCTGTCTATGTTGATGATAAACTGTCGACCTCCTGTGTGAATGGCGAAGTTCATGCATCTGAAGAGTTCTGGTTTTGTCATCACTTACAGCTACAGCTAGGGTGTATCACGGCTTGTCCCCCGCGGATACGTTACTCATGCGTTACGTCTTGTCTACGAACTACGTTGACTTCAATCAATCCGACTCAAGAGGAATCAGGCTAATATGTTGACAGTAGGCACACGAGGTGCGTGAATACCTTTTGAAAGTGGGGATTACGTTAGCCCAACTCCAGTTGTTTGGGATGACTTCACTGATTTAAAAACAGCTTTGGCTATGGCTGGGTTTCCTTCTGCAAAAGGTGTCTGAAGGAGCAAATCGTTCGTCATCATCTTACTCCAGGTAGTACATTTACCGCATTGTGTTATCAGGACGAAGATGGGGCTGTGATATTAGTATAAAAAAAGAGGTAATCGATGAAGTATAACAGGAAAACAGCTGGGGATTGTTCGCGGAATGTTCGTGTTGCGTTGTCGATGCAAACGATTTTCGACTTCGCGCTTTTCTTTGCAAGTCCCGAAACTGATTGGCATTATGTAAACATTCTGCGTTTACCAGTCGTGCACACTACAGATTCAAATTGCTTTTCTCAGTCCCGGAGAGCCCTTGAAGATTTAAGAGCCTTCTCGACTCTCAAACTTATGTATGGACCCTGTGTAAAGTACACTTCAGTTTTTGTCTCGCCGTCTAAAGGGTTGGTTAGCATTAATGGGCACATTTATATGTCGCTGAATTGCCTCAAGGATTAGTCTTGTTACTTGTCCGCAAACTAACTCGGGTTTAGTCACTTTTCCCCTGCGCTGATTGCTACAGTAATAGACGTGAAATTCACTGTTGCACGATTGAAAAGAAAAAAACAGAAGTATTCCATTAAGTTTAGCTCTTTCTGTTTTTCGGGGTTTATCTAAGACTCCAAAGATTGCTCCTATCTGTTTGACCTTGCTCCACCCTAGTGAGAATGACTAAAAAGTACAGATTGTCTAATCAAAGACGTTGAGGGATTTAACGCTTGTTCGGTCGTCATGGTATGTTTGATCGTCTGGAGTGCCATTCCAGGGTTCTGTTCCATCTTGTTCAGATTGCGAGTACGGATGTCAGCACCTGTCAGTGGTTGGAAACCACAGTGGAAAACCGGCATCTTAAATCGGTCATCGGCCTTGAACGCCAACTTGAATTGCTCGCACCTTTCATTGACGTTTACGGCATAGGTGACAAACTCATCGGACCGACTCTTGATCAGCTGAAAGCACTTATACCGGATATTGAACAGGGATGATGATTCGCTAATAATTTGTCTGAGGCACTTGACCATGTCATTGAGAGAGACATCGCGAACAGTATGTGGCAAAGTAAGGTTCGTATAGCGCTCGAACCCCAAAGGGTCCAATTAACACAGCAACAGTTAGACATGTTAGACATAATCAACAAAGGTCACCTACGCTTGGAATACGTCCACCTGTTTACGATACCAGATATCGAAGCAGGCTCCAGAAGTTTGATCAACGTGGAACTTTGATATTGAGTCTTCAACAGGCCCGACCAGCAGGTGCATCTGCGAACTTACGTCAGAGGCCGGACCCTGTATAGTCATCTCCTGCGCTAATGTGCCTTCTCGAATTAAGCTTGTTGCTGTTACAGAATTACTGGAGGCACTTTTGCGGTTATCGCCACTGTGCATTCTTACCACAAAATATAAAAGAGGTCCTGTCGCCAGTTGGTATAACCGATTCATGCTAAATACAAACGCCAATAATTTGTACGACTAACCGCGATTGAATATTGTAACTTGAAATCTCTATGCGTTTGGTTTTGAGCTCTGAATAGAACGAGTCAATAGAAACTGGCAATACAATTTACTTAGCCATCGAGCACCTTACAAATTAACAGAAGAGATCTTTCGGTATATATAGTAATAAATAACTTCAAGACCGTCGGTGTTCCTGGATATGTCTAATTCCTTATGTGTATTCATATCTCAGCAACCGTTCGTGATAGAGTTTTGACCACGAAATTGTTATTTGTACCAGACTTATCAAACCTTAACAACCAGACTGCATTTGCTGTTCCCAACCGGATGGTGGAACTCACAATTAAAAGTGTGGTTTATAATTTAAGAATACCTAGCCAGTTAATGTATTTTTGACCGGAGACCACATGGTTCATTCGTTTTGTTTAGTATGTTAACATGCTCAACAAGATGTTGGATTGCTCGTAATAAGAGCTAAGTGTTGGTTAAACCGTCTGACACAGGCGGTTATTGTCGGTTATTTGATGCTGGTCAAGTGTAGCACGCACACTGCCCTCGTCGTACAGTCGCTTCATCTTTATTTACGTGCACTCGCTACTCCGTATTAATCGCCTGGGCTACCATCGTATACTAGTGATTATTAGAACGACCGATTTTCATGTGGTCCTGTACGTTCCTGACCGCTATATTTCGTACATCGCACACGATTAGACACGAAAGAACAGTACGATTTGTGTGGGTTCGTCCTGAAGAGAGCATTACTTTATTTCTAAGAAAAAAACCAATTGCGAAAAACCTGGACCTCAGCTGAATTCAAACCAGTAACAAGAACGACGTGCTCGGAGGCGGCGAGTGCTCCAGCAGCTAAGCTAATAATCCACGCCGGGAGTTCATTTAGACTCAGTTACCTACTCATTTCATCGTATCATGTAGAGTCCATCAAGCGGTCCGAGGGACTGACTATGCAAGTAAGATCCCTCAATCAGTTCACGTCATCGACGAGCGCTGAAATCGTATTGCTGATAACAAACGTGGCAGCTCTACTGGGTCGTTTCATAGATTTCATATGACCCAGTGGAAATGGGTGGGCAACCGATTCCTAATGTAAACTTTTCGAGTTCTTGGCGTGGATTCGTAGCTCAGCTGGCAAGGCGCTTGCCACCTTGGGCATGCTGTTTCTGACACTGGTTTGAATCCAGTCGAAGTCCAAACTTTTTCCCAGTTGGATCTCTTCGAGGTCACCAAATTTGACACAGTTATCAGTAATTGCTTGTCTTGAGATGGAATTGAACCGATCTCCGAATAAATTTCCAGCTGATAGATTTCGTGTTCAGATGCTTAGCATTTAATTCCCGAGCTGTCTCGCCTGCATTCCCACCACATTTCACATTAACAACCAGCAGTTTACTGATGATAACTTACGTTGTTTTTGATTGCATCGTCGTTATCATTAGGCTGTTGGTATCAGCTTGCACGGAAGTCAGCGGAATGTCTGTGTCTGCTCAGAGAGACCGGTCGCGTTGACCACCAACCGTTCACATATTCAGGCTTAGCTGGTTTGCTCGGTCAGCCTGTGAGCTGAATTATCACCATACCGTAGAACACTGTGTTCCCCTTGTCCATTTATTCAAAACAGAAAGATAACGTGTCGCGGGATGCTAACCTTTCGACTTATTCTCATCAGTCGCCAACATAAAATTTGCTGATCTCCATGTTGCTGGAACGGAACTCAACTCAGTGGTGTAACTGGTTACTGGATTTGGCTGGAAACCAGTGGCGCGTTCGCAATTGCGAGACCACCGGTCTCCCCATCTACATGCATGCACGAAAACAAACACATACACGGCGTTATCAAGCGCCCATGAGTAGGTCTGTTTGTGAGTTCACGCCTGTGTTCGTGTGGACGTGCGTCTGTCCATGCATACGTGTCTTCGGGGGACAACCGGCTGGCTGTCCTAGAACACCGTTTTGTTCTGTACGGTTTATGACCAAGTTTATTCTCGCCGGTATAAGTATCTGATGTACTAAGTATAAACTAACATTCGATGCGGGTTTCGTTTCGAGACGTTGTTTGATCAGAAACTGTTGATTCCGCTGATCATCAGTATGCGATAAGTTCGGTGCGAAATATCTAAAGTTTTGCCAATCACTGTCGCGCACTCTAATTTTTTCAATGATTCTTGTCAAACATGCACTATCTCATTATCGAAGTATTCTGATTTTTGTCACCTTGTCAATTCTAATAGTGTGTGATTGCCCTAATGAATCCCCACCGTAACAGAATTCGGTCGAAATCAGTTACAAGAGTGAACTTTTCGAGGAGGACCACTCTCGGAAATCCTGTTTGGTCCATGAGTGTGTGAGTGGATCGGGGACACTGAAAGTTTAATACTTTTGGAGGCGTGCCTACTGACTCTGAGGGTCCCCTTCGAAGAATGTAAAGTCAGTGTTAGAACAAGCTCTTATTGTACGCGGTTTCGTGGCCCTCTTCTTGTGCCGTTATGCTGTGTGCTCAAAACACTTCTTATGAAAGCTGTGTATCAACGGGAACTTAGATGCAGCTACTCTACCTTTATGTTTTTATCGAGAGTTTAGACTGTAATCTTTCTGGCACCTCATTATAGTATACAACGATCAGCCTACCCTATAATAGTTGCCTTTCCATCCAAACTCAGGACATTAACGAATCCCTTAGTTTACAGTAACCGACGTTAGTTTGACTAGACAGCTGAATGCGCCTCCAAAAGTTTTGACAAGTCAATGAGAATCGCACACTTATTGGGCTCAGAGTGAGTTGATGTAGTGCTGTTCTCACCGTGCTTTGTGCACTGTTGCAAACCATTGTGGATGTTGTTGTTGTTGATGGATCTCTCCCTGTTTCAACTCCAAAATCCGGATCACTGGGCATGGGCTCACAGTTACAGTATTTTTGCATCACCTGCACATGTCTCTGTTGTACTTGAAATGGTTCTGTAATTGAACTACAACTGGTTATTGAATCTGGAACAAGGTAATCAAATGGAGTGCTGTATCATAAAGTAGCAGGCGTACCTGTGACTGCTAGAGTCACATCGACAGAAGTCAATACATTTACGAGAGAAGGGTAACAAGAGGTTGGGCCATTCATTTGAATGGTACAAATAGTCACAAATGAACAGACGAATACAGGCAATGTAAAGTCACTCATAACAACCATCAGGGGCAGCAAGTCTCTCATCATCGTCATCATCATCATAACAACCATGAGCCTGACCAAAAGGCACAGTGGCTCGAGCTGTCCCTCGCCTCAACAGTGACCTGGAATATCCAACCTTCTTAGTAACGTTTTTCTTCTAGCAAATCTCTATCGACGGGGGAATACTCTTCTCAAGTATTCCATTCACATCGTATGCGATGTCTTGGTTGTAGTCTCCTTATTCGTACTAGATACAACTGTCTCCACATTCCGGATCAGCGTACTAATCCTTGGTATGGTGTCGTTTCGTCTTTTAAAGGTGTAGTATATCGCTTGTAGTTGGGAAGTTGGTCCATATGTTCCCAATTCTCACCGCCTTCACGTTGCCAATACTATCTGACGAGGCCATCGAATGAATACTGCCAAAGTGTACCAGTTGTTTTTCATTTCCACAGTTACTCGGAGATCCGCTAAAGTAACACTATTTACCCAAACACACATCACATGCGGGTAAATTTGGCCTCTGCGCCTTCCTACTTGCAGAAGCAGTTTGATTGACGGTATGATGGCATCGGTCTTATCGTCATCCGTCGTTTGTTCAGCGAGTTCAAACGATCAGTCTTTCTATGATAGCGTTATAACATTCGTTCTCTTGTTTCATGATTAGTTCTGTTCATCATCGTAGACAGCAATGCATCAGTGGTTCTCATTGATGGTTAACTGCCACACAACCATGAAGGACTGCACCGCGTCATTAAGTACACTCATTTCACAGACAACTCGGTCAAGCAGCGACAACATTCACGTCGCTCGATTAACCGACTGTATGGGTCGCAGGGTCCCCAGCCCAGAAGACGAACTCGACGTACTGTAGCCAACTCCTTGGTGACCGATTTCATTTCTTTATGCCAGGTCATCATCTGTCCACGTCTCATCTTACGGTGATCTGCCGCTATATCGGCAAAGAGCGCTTGGTGTAATAGACTAATAGCCGGCATCCTTAGTACGTGGTCTGGCTATCGAAGACTGTAAGTGTTTATTTCTCCAATATTGATTTATCGTTTTTCACTGTGGTCACTTGGGTTCATGCTTTGAACATGAGCTACTATGTACACAACACACATGCGTTTGTAGTATGTATCTGTATCGTTCAGTCGAATACTTACGAAACAGTAACAGGACTTCATTCCTATTTACACTACCTCATTCCTAAATAGACAAGGTACCAGGCAATATCTGGCACACCTTTTTATGTGTGCTGTGTTGTATACGGGCGTGACATTTATCGGTCGGTCGCTTGATGGAAGGGATTGTTAGGTCCATTGGAGCATCTGGTTAATTAAATCTGTTTATTCAGCAGCGAAAATCAAAATTCCCTAAGTGACAACGATTGTTTGATTAGCTCATGCACCGTTTGAGTCAAAAGTGACCCATGGACTCCAAACTGGGAGACGAAACTTTTTTAAAGGACTGATAATAAACGTCACATCACTACCGTCGGCAATGTTTGATAATTCTCCGGCTTGTTAACCACAAATTAATCATGCCGCCTTATTGCTGACTGCCCGCGACTTCCTATTCATAAAATCGATATAGCGAACGACCTAGTTTTCAGTGATTCATCGTCGGCCTAAGTACACTCCGCTTCTGTGCACGAAAAAACTACTTCGGAGCTTTGAACCTGTCTTAGCCTACTCATCTCCTACTACGTAAACGAGTTAATAACCATTACTCAAGTAGCGCCTTGATTGCCACTTGACATTACTTCGTCTGACTTCGTAACTCCACTCTCTTTGTTTACTCTGTCGACGATTGCCTTGTAAAATTCCAATGTAAATGTATTCAACCTAACGATGGGAAATTACGAACGTTTGCTTATTCATTAAACGAGTCCGTTTCTCTCGCAATCAATCCCCGGTAATCGTGCCCTGTAGTAAGCCAACCAGTTTCTCGAGAACCCGAGTTAACAAATCGTAAACGCTCGTAAATACTATTCATATTTTTATATGGACTGTAGTTGCAGAGTTTAACATTGGGTAGTTTGGTGTTGCCGTGGGTTCTCTTTCTTTTATACAACGAAATATCCCGAACACGTTTTCTGAAGTTCACGTTAAATTTCGCAATTACAACGCTCTCCGCGGTCATTCAATTTTTGTGATTAACACTTTGAACCTACAGTGATTTTAACGTTTTTTTTCCCAGGTACTTACGCATCAGCTATCTTTATATTTTTCCTCGATTTTTCTGGCTTCACTCATCCTTAGTTTGATACGAGTGGTGATATATGAGGGTCTAAAATATACAGGTCAATGCACCTAATGTTCTAGCTTGAGGATTCATCATTTGTCTAGAATCGACTGTTGGTCGCGGAAGCTCATCTCTTTCCTATTCGTTCACATATCCGCGTTTTTCGTCCGTCATCTTTTGGGACCAGCTGGTCGTGTTCCTGATTAACGAAAACATCTGCTATGGGGATGATTCATACAAGTTCCGGCACATTCGTCCACTCTTTGTCATCTTAGATTAATTCAAAAACGAGGCAGTGTGTTTGACAGTGAAACGGCAGTATACTACTATGCATGTTATCTCTGATACGTCACACCATAGTTTGCATTTCGTGTGATTAATTGATCTATCTAAAAACCGTCATTGTATACTGTACCGCACGTGATTAAGTTTTCAACGGGTACATCTCATGATGTTTGCTGTTCTATCACATAATCAAAATGATCACTACTGGGTTACCCATTTAAACGGAAGTATTTCACACTTCCTCGATTCGAGTGCACTATATCAAGATTGGTGAAATGCATGTCTTGAAATCTACATAGTCATCTTTTATTTCTCAACATATTGTCATATATGATCGATCTGCTCCAAACATACCTCAATTTTGGTCTCTCAGCTGTGTATACCAGAATCTCGTTTGGTGCAATATTCTCTACGAATTGTAATCGGGACTTCAGAAGTGTCCTTGATGAAGAGAATATATGAACTCTCGCGAAAATTTGCATTGAATGGAACACTTGTTTGCAGTAATTTATTATCAGATCGGTACAGGTACTTAGATTCAGCGAAATCAAAAAGCATTTACTCAGTGGGCGAACCACCAATGTTAATGACGAGTGATTTGGAAGTATAAGATCATAGATTGGAGTTAGGATGATGATGTGACCTTTGGTCAGGGCAAATGTAGGGCTTGCACGAGTTTTTTGAATGAACACAAAATCGGATAGCTTCATCATCAACATAGACAGCAATACATCAGTGGTTCACATTGACGCTTAACTGCCACACAACCACGAGGAACTAAAAAACAAACCCTGTATTGGAAAAGAGAAGAAGAGAAAAGGGAAAGGGAAGAGGGACCTAACCACTAAAAATAGCTACGGCCTCATTCAAATATACAACATCAAGGTGCCTACACTTTGCAAACAAACAACCGAGCTGTAAGTGAAAGTAAAGCGTCATCAGAAAGATAGCTTCATCACAACTTTCACTGCCTCGCGTCATTAAGTGCACTCACTTCACAGATAATTCGACCAAACAACGACAACATTTACGCCACTGAGCTCGGTGAGCCGCCACCTCACCTATCGTCTCAAGCCACCAAATCTGAGTCACGAGGGCCCTAGCCCGGAAGACGAACCCGATCTACAGTGACCAACCTCTTCGTAAACGATTTCATTTGTCTACGCCAGGTCATCATCTGTCCATCTCGCACCTTACGCCAATCGACCGCAGCGTCGGCAAACTGTGCTCGGTGTGGGAGACAATTAGCTGGCATCCTTAGTACATGGCCTAACCATCTAAGTCTGTGCAAGTGTAAGGATTGAAGGAAAGAACTCGTTTGACAATCAGTGCCGAATACCCGCTTCCTGACCTCCTCGTTGTTCATTCGTTAGTGTCAACCGATACGAGCGATTGAACGCAGACATCGGTGGTCAAACATCTGAAGACGGTTCACAACCTCTACTCTCAGCGGCCAGGTTTCGCTGCCCTATAGTAATACGTGACCCTTAAGTTTCAGAGAGACACCTGTCTGTCGCCATAAGTGCGTCAGATTAGTAAACAGCGCCCTAGTCTTGGAAATACGCGCCTCTATTTCATTCTCTATACCTCCACTGCCGCCGCCGCTGATGCAGCTTCTCGGGTTTACAAACCGGTCAACAACCTCCAAAGCTTCATTATCTAACATTAAATCTACGTAATCACAACAATCTTGCACAAGCAATTTGCATGTTGAGACTGCAAAGCGCATTCCGAAGTACTTAGCATAGCGTGAAATTGCGTTTAACGTGTGACCTGCGCATTCTGCTGTACAACAGAAGAAAATGGAGTACGCAGACATAGATTGGTCGAGGACGGGGAATATGTCTTTCAGGCTCAATGTCGGCAGAGGGAATATGGTGAAGCAGCTGCGTAGGATTGCAATTGGGAACGTGCTCCTAAGAATCTGATTAAGTCGGCGGTTGAATGGCTCTGTTGCAACACCATTCTTAAATAGAAGGCGGATGAATACGACTTTCTCTTCTGCCGTGGTTAACAAACCTCATGGCCTTTGTTCCGAAGCATAAAGCGATCCGGACAGTCATTTTCTCTTAACAATAGCAACTGTCTCTGGTTCGTGGTATACAGTATCTGCAGAGCAAATTCTCACCGTTCTACTGGTACAGACAGCGGATAACGCTTCGTTTTTGGTTTAAAGACACAAAATTGTTGAAATTTGTTGTCCGGTCCGCGTTGCCCTTAGATAAGCGGAGCATTGTAAGCTACTCTCTAAAGCGGGTCTTCTGATTCCGTTTTAGAAGTAAACGTGACGGCGGGATGCACCTGATTGAATGGGTGAACGAAACCAGGTAGACTCTGTTCAGATTTCAGAAGAACGAAGACCTTATCTGCGTACTGTGTCGTCTGCGTATTGTTAACTGACTGATTCAGTTCTTGGCGTTTCTACTTGCTCGTGAAAATATCCGCTAGTAGTTAGCCCAGTGGGGACGCCATTGCGAATTCATCAGTTTGACGATGCAGTTTGTGAAATTTGAACTAGACGTTAAGAGTACACCGTAAAAGCAGTGCTTCAACATAGGTGTGGGTGTACTGTACGGAGTGTTCGGTTGGTCGATGTGTTCACACATGAATGTGTGAACTTTTACCGGAATATCATGTTTTAGGCACACATCGCTTTCTGTCATTATTCCATGAGCCGTTCATGCAAACGCTTGGTATTCATATTCTCTCGCATTTTCTTTTGACCTCATCTTTGTTTCCTGGTCCATTTTTATACATGATTGTATAACAACCCTAGCACAAATTAGTCGACTTTTTGACCTACAACAAATGAATGATCGAGAAAACTGACCGAATTGGAAATGCTCAGTTGGCATCCCTTATTTCCGAATTTTGACTCTTCAAGAAGCGGTATGATGTACAAGCTTGCAAGCTAGTGGATAACGTTTCTTTACTTCGTGGAGTCGTCTCATCGATTCTTCATTCACCATGCGTTGACTCGTGGATTTAATGTAATCTTGTTTATCCGTTGAACCGTCTATGGAATCTCATTGTTCCAATACTGTTGGACTGAAGATAGGTATGAAAGTTGTTTGCAAGCAAACACCAAACCGATCAAAAAGCACTTTCAAGCTGGCTATTCTTTAACAAACGAAAAATTGGGTAAATTTGAAACACTGAGTTCCCTTTAACCACTTCATTAGAACAGGAAAAAGACATATATTGCGATATGTTAACATTTCATTTATTCTCATCAGTCGCAAACGCAAAACATGCAAGTTATATACATCATACAAATAAGGACAGACAGGGATTAGACATGCATACAAGCACACCGAATATTGTGTAATCACGACCATGGCAACCCGATAGGTTGCCTCAACCACTTTTGTGCACACGACTTCGGCTGATGAGTTCGGATGAGCATCGCTTCACAAAAAGCCAATAGCTTTGGGTTTCGATTACTCAATAGTATCTTGAATGAGCTTAATGGGTCAACTTGGCGACCTGTTGTCATGAGGTGTGTAGTAATCGATGATGTTGGATTTCGAGCCGTCAGTGCAACAAGTTGAGGCTGGTGCGCCATCTGTTGTTTCAACCGTTTGGGAATGTTTTCGGCGACTCGCTGAGATAGTTGTCGACCTGTCCTGCCTATATAAACGTCATTGCAACTGCAAGTGAACTGGTAAACAACATGGGAGACAGAAGAGTTTGGCAAGCTACATTCGCGATTGCGGAGAACTGGTCCTCTGGTGGTTTGAAATAAGCGCAGCTGCACAGTCGCATACGTTCGAGCCAGAGCAGACTTTAATTTGTGCTTTATGTCGTTGGCTAAGTGGTCACCTTTGAATGGCAAGAATAAGAAAACATGTTTCTTTTGAGCTGTCATTATTGGCTCAGTGCTCTTCTTCACCGTATTATGTGTCCCCATGAATTTGTCGGGGTATCCATTTGCTAGTAACGTTTGTCTCAGCAATTCCTGTTCCATCTTCAGTGTATCGGGGGTGCAAATACGCCTGGCTCTATGAAACAGTGTCTTAATCAAACCCCGTTTATATACAATAGGAGCAAAGCTGGAATACTGAAGATATTGACCACCCTATGTCGCTTTGCGGTGAACAGATGACGCACCAGCCCCAACTTGTTGCACTGATGGCTCGAAACCCAACATCATCGATTACTACACACCTCATGACAACAGGTCGCCAAGTTGACCCATTAAGCTCATTCAAGATACTATTGAGTAATCGAAACCCAAAGCTATTGGCTTTTTGTGAAGCGATGCTCATCCGAACTCATCAGCCGAAGTCGTGTGCACAAAAGTGGTTGAGGCAACCTATCGGGTTGCCATGGTCGTGATTACACAATACTTGGTGTGCTTGTATGCATGTCTAATCCCTGTCTGTCCTTATTTGTATGATGTATATAACTTGCATGTTTTGCGTTTGCGACTGATGAGAATAAATGAAATGTTAACATATCGCAATATATATCTTCTTTCTGCTCTAATGAAAAATTGGGCGACATTTTTATCAATTCGAGATGAAGATGTAATGCAGTTTTAACCATTTGAATAACCCGAATTTACATCGGTTTTAATTGGACAACCAACTAAGGTAGAGTTTTACATATCTGAGTCCAAGGCAGGTAGACGATATTTCTTCCGATTTTTGCATACCCTCTTACTGAGGAATGGCATGACAGATTTAGATATCGTCTGAGTACCAAATATGTGCAGTTCCTCCTGCTGTGACTGTTACTTACCAACCGCAAATCTCATCTTTGAGTTTACGTGACCGAACAAAAAATCCTATCCATGATTCATTGCATTTTAAGTTAACATGATAGAGTGTGGTTCTGTTTTGCAAGTGTAGTTTGGATATACGCAATCTTTGCCTGTCACTGTTCTTATTTTGCGCAAATGCAAGAAATGTTTACGTACGTTTACTGTCTAGTGAGTGATAAGGCACATTAGCCAGCTGTGTCGTTTGTTTATAATCCGCAGACAATCGGTTTCACAGGGGAGGCGCTTTATGACCATACTGACCTTCTTGACGTTAGACGACTGGTATACAGCCTAGATTTCTGTCCACACTGATAATTATTTGATGTTCAATTTACAACAATGGAATTCGCTGAGCCTGTGTTAATGTTCATCACATTACACATCGACACTCCTGGAATTGCGGTGTACTTATTCGTTCCTAGTGAGTCTAGTGCATTTGACGTGAAAGGTCGTCTCTGTGTGCAGTTTTTCGTTCAATACGATCAGTTTAGGGTGAAAAGGTGTCTGTCCAATGTGTAAACAAACGGAACCAGCCGAATGAGAGTTCAAGGTTTTCTAGAGCATTCCTAAACACCTGTGTTACTGCAAACCGTCAGACATAGTTATCTCCTTCTTCTCTTAACTGCTATGGAACAGTTTTCTTAATTTATCTTGTGCGAAAAGACCCGGTTTCCGGTGCTTTATAGTAGGGCAGATCTTAGTTGATCCCGCTGCCTCAGTTTTTATTGTGGTCGATTACATTTATTATCTACGTTTGTTCTGGTGGAACACGTTTAATCTTCCGTAGCTATCGGTTTCCTCAACTAAGGACGATGCTGCTATCTGCCTTTACAGTGTTATTTAGGACTACTGAAAATTGTTTTGTACTGTGACGAACTTAATCGGCTGGTTGTTGGTGATTCTCTGACGTTCTAATCTGACGCTGTTTTTACATTATGCCGTACACAGTCAGCTATAGTTCACTACAATGACATGCATATGTTCGTCGGTTAAACAGATTCCTAGTAAGGATATTATGTATCATTGCCTAATTGATTTCAGTCTTGTCCAGAAAGTCTCTCGTTTCTAATAGGGCATGTGTACATTGTGTTGGCCACAACTGGTTCTTTAGCTAATTAGCTTCACATATGTACTTACAGGGGTGACTGAAACGCGTCGACGGTATTTTCACTTGTTTTTTTCTCTTTGTCCTGAAAACAACACCATTCTGAGCACCATGTTTGGTGATCAAATGATAGTTTATGTTTAGCAATAGTTGCTGTTTCAGTCCAGTTTATGTTATACTTCTTGGACGTCTGATTCTGTTTCTAAGCTATTGTTATTACAGTCAACAATCTACCCAAGACTCAATTGGAAAATGAATGTACTTGATTTCCGTATGGATAGCTCTCAGAATGTTTGTATCGTTGGGCACAAGGTACTTCACATTCGAATTGCAACTCGTTCCTTTGTAAGTCTGACTAACGTTTATATTCGGTCCACATGTACATTAATCGCGCGAGTCACGTTTCATAAAACACTTTATGAGTCACAAAGTGGAAGCTTCACTCATTGAACACTCGTGTACTTCCCTCGTCCTGCGTGCATCACTGTCCGCACAGTCTTTTGCTGTTTACGCAACCCACCAGTCAGATTTACTGTGAAAAAGCGCCATATTTTCAGTCTTTAGCATACTTTATATGCTGCACTCCAGAAAGTCAAATTGCTTTATCAGATTATCAGAACGTCATTTTTGCATGTACTTACGTCATAATACCGGTTTTGGCGTTCGATTACAAAGACCGTGGTAGTGTTAGCAATTATCGTACACTGAGCTTCTGTGTTCTCTCGTCCATCAGCATTTTAACCGCAGTTGTAGTGAGTAAAACTTTGTGTTCGTTAGTCTGGAAATAACACTTGTTCTCACTTAGGCATAATGACAGTGAATCTCATACCCACGTCTACATGTTATTACGGTGTTGTGCCTCACGTTTATTACAGTATGCCTTTCCTTGTGGCGCGTGGACTGAGTGCCATCGGGCTGCCTAATTCAATCAAGGACATTAGTCGAACCCATACTTTTGAATTCATTACAATTCCCACTGTATCAATTTCAGCTTTCATTTGTCCATATCATATGAACATAATGTGCACGATAAAGCTAAATTTGGAATAACTTTACTAGCCCAGCTTTACACGCTGTCATCGTGTCATTCTGTGTGAGATAAACTTATACCGCATCAATTGCTAGACCCTAGTCCTTTTCAGGTTAACCCGGCATATGTTTGAGCAGTGTACTTTGTTATTATGATACTAGTTCTCTGCTCGCAGTACGCTCAGCAGAGTTATCCACGAGTGCCCGCCATAATATTTTAATGTAATGACACCATTTTTGGTGTTCATTAACTATGGTTCATGATCCACTGATTCTTGTCAGGTTTACATGCACAAATGCTTGTGTGTACGTCTCGACGTGACCTCACTTCTAACAAATTAAACTTTCAAGGATGACTCAAACTCTGTTTAATTCGCAAACGAAGATCCACTCCAAGTGGTATCTATAAGCTGACCACATTCGAAGTTCGCGTCTAAGCAGCTTTCTTCACTCGTTCTTGTGTTGCGAATCCGATTGTTTATTCCTGCATGTTTCACCCGATTTAATCTTGCATTTCCTGAGCTCGCAACTGATGATTGTACTGTAACATTATTGAATTGAAACGAGGCTTGCTTAATTTAATTTCAGTTCACTACTGCCAAATCCTTCGTTTTCATCATACACTCGTATGCTACTTTGTACATTCTAGACACGTATCTACTCGGTTTACATCTTCACAATTCAACTGTTCATGCAGTAACAACAGTGTGTTCCTCTGGAACTGTCGATTTATCTTTTCCTGTCTCTTTTTCACTTTGTTTGATTGGTGCATGATCCAGTTCTGTCCAACCGTGTATGCCATACTCCCCTTTAGAACAGACAATGTTGAAACATGGACTGTGTCCGTTTTGAGGATGTATCGCTCTAGGAATGAATTAATTTTCTGACGTGATCGATGACAAGCTTGGAAGGGTTCACCTCGGCCAACTACTGTTTTACAAATACGACAATTTCCTCATCAGAAGTCTATTTTTTTCCGTGGAAGTTTTAGTGACTCTGCACTTTTCATTTTTTCCTACGTGCTTTGCTCTCGTCTCTTCCGAAAAATTTTGTACAGATTAAAATCAAGCTTACTCACTGTTGCCTGAGTTCCCAGTGTCGGTCTCGTTAGTGTGACTAATTACTCAGATTTACGGTTGGTGATCGGTTGTTGCTTTGTGCACTCACCTGTCATCGGTAATCCGAATGCGGGTCAAGTTTTGTCTCCGGCCGAAGCAACTCAGTTTGTTGTCTAATAGTATATTGCTTTGGCTGTCGATGTCAGACACACACGTGACGTCAGATGAACGATGATATGATCTTTTTTAAATGACTGTTCAGCGCCTGTGTAGACTGAATTCATTTCACCATCCTAACCTGAAACTTGCGTCCATTGAGTTTTCAATCTACGGCTGCTGGTTTTCTCAACATGTAACGAAACTGAGTAGTTGATATGCATCATTTCGCTTTCCACATAAACCATAGATTTCCTGCTAGCCTATCGAAATTTAACAACCCTTTCATCTCCGTTTGTTCTCCTTCATCTTATGATCTCTATTATTTCTAAAACAAGCATCTTTCTGTGCACTTTTGTTTGTATACTTTACTCTCGTCTAATACTCTCCAACGCAGTCGAGTATACATGAACATTGTAAACTCAGAATTATTCCGAAGGACAGCTGTTTTCGAGTTGCACGCATTCTGATATGTGCACAATTTCCACCGACTTATTCGCTTGTTCCGGTTCCCTGACCACTGTTGCGGCAAAACTAAATGTTCGGAAAAAAATATTTGGTCGGTGTACGGGCTCTTGTTTTTCTCCCAGAATTCGTCTTTTTATGGATTCTGTATTCGCTGTCACTTACCTCCGGACTAGGAGGATTTCCATATTGATGCTTTATCATCCACTCCGTCCCAACATTGACGCTCGCACCCACGCGTTTCTTTCCGTCTCCGTCCTCATTCGTGTGTGTATGCGTGTCAACGCAAAATAGTGTAAAATTCCCTTTCGGGGTTTCGGTGGCTGTGTCCCTTTCTTATTTTTGTGAAACAATCACTTTGTTGGTCTCAACTGTTGTAAATAGTTACAGTTTTTTTCTTCTATGGATTACCCTTTTAAGGAAACTTCTGTCGTTTTGCCAGTTGATTGAATGTTTAAGGGATTTCACCTATCGGAAGCTGCCGAAGTTGGCTATAAGGTTCCTGTGTACAGAATTTTGCGGATACATCTAACGGTAAGCATGTTTTCCTGAGCTGATACACTTCTTTTTCTCGCCAGTCTGAAAATCGATCAACTGTTCTGCGGTTGGCGTGCAAGCTAACAAGCATCCGCTTTGACCTAAAAGAGGGTCGAGAGAGGGTTTTGCAAACATTTGACGCCTATGTTTACTATCAAAGTGACGGACAGCCGTTTCGACTTTGAACTCCGTTAACACCATACACTTCGGGAAGTGGAGCCCACGTATATGTGCCAGATTAATAAGCCACTACAGACTGGTAGTCTAGATACATATTAGCTGGACCATTCTGTTGTGCCCTCCATTCTGACACCCATTAACGGACTTCGAGTACAATTCTCCGACGTGCGTGGTGTTAGTGAAGTGCAACAAGGTCGAAGCAGCTGTTCACTGGTAGTTACTGAGTCAATCTGTTTCCAAAAATAGGTATCACGGGGGCGGTATCAATTAACAAATGAGAGCCACTCCTCTACGTACAGAAAAACGTGTTCATCAGTACCAGATTGCCCTGGTAATTGATACGTGTATGGTTGTGCTGTGTGTGTGTGTGGTTGTTGACATTGTTGTTTAGCCTCACGATGTCCATTGAACTTTGCTATATAAACCCGCAGACTACGGTATGTAACTGATGAGATGCTGGATAATGTGCCTGAGAGATACATTGTGCAAAAAACCTTCTGACTTCTCTGTTGAATTACCAATAACTTTTATATGGTTTTTTTGGTTCATTTGCGATAAAATTCAGGCACCCTGCTTTCTTTTACTTGAACCTCATAACACCTCTCAAGTTGATTTTAAAGCCTTCGACATCTAACAAATTATCCTGCCATAAAGTATCTGCTTTTTGAATCCAAATTGCTGATGTTATTACCCGTCTCCGTTTGTTGTATGAACCGTCTTACAAAAATGTTACGAAGCTGGTTATAACCTTTCGTGTGTTTAGAAATACCGATCCTACGATCAACCAGCCTCTTGATTACTTCGCGCTAGCACTCACATGGAGGACTTGGTGGATAGCTACGACAACAAATTGGCTTGTATGTTTCTGCGCCAGCCGTTGTGATCAGATGGTCCAATTATCAGGCGAGCGCTAGTTGACAATCGCTTGTGCAATAAGTTGTCACAATGACGCCCAGCTAGTTGGCCAACCAGTTTTGATGATCTACCGCATTAACCAGTCATTCCTACGCTTGTTCTGGCAACGAGTGATCCCAGTCCACTGCCACGTTATATTGGCTTCTTAAACTCCACACGCTCGGAATGTGAGTCACATCACCGGTAGAAGAAAATCAGGCTAGTGGCAGATACCATCTGGAACAGTACATACGATGACCTCTTGCGTCTACTCCGGTAGATCGAGACCGCGAGGGAGGGGGATGGGCGATCAGCGTTGTTTCAGGCAGACGATCGGTCAAATGAGTTCATTTCAATGTAGCCACAGTGCAACACTAGCCTAATTTAAGGGGAGCCGTACGTTAGCATACAAGAAACTCTTATGACCGGCGTGGTCAGCAATAACTAGACATGGCTAGCGCACGAGTGTACGATTCACGTAGCAGTACATAAAACCTTGACCTTCAGTCGAGAATGCATTTACTCCCAAATTACAGGTGACCGCAGACCAGCGTCTGCGTATATATGGACTTTGACTGGCCCTGAAAAATCCCATTTTAATCGATGCAGTTTGTTGAAGTCGTCCATTTGAACTGAACATTCACTCTCGAGTAGACACGCTTAGAACCTGATTTGCTTGGACTTCATGTTAGTCGTTCGAATTACTTTCGTCAGTCGCTTAGGTTAAAGCTACTGTTTTTAAATATGTACTGCTAGCAGATCAGAGTTACACTTCACACTCTGTGTTGCCGCAGATCAGTCATGAGTATCCTGACCACACAACCGCTTGAGTATGACCGTGTAACGTGGTCTACAATCAACGTCCAGTTAACTCTTCACTAACTTCGTGTTCAGTCTTGTCACATTTTTAACAATCATTTCATAGACCTTACGTTTCGTTTAACGTCAGGTTTTGATTGAATCTTCATTATTATAGTAACTTGAGGACCGTTTATGAAAAACAACTGTTTGTTCTTAGTATTTGTTATAAGTATCTCGGTCGTGTGACTCAAGGGTTATTGCTACTTTATAAAACATACGACCTTCTACCCGATTCTCTTAAACGGATTGAAGATACTTCACTAAATCTGTGGAGGCGATCGGAACCCGGCTGTTAAACCCTAATCTGTGTGTGCAGAAATCTTTTGTTCAAGCACTGAAGTTATTGTGGCCTGCTGTCGTTAGAACACTTGACACGGTACCACAGTAACCATGTCCGTAATCTCCAAGTGACACTAGATTCACACTGTATTAGATTCCACAAAATCATGACTTGACAGATAATTTCATATTTATTGTGTTGTATTTGGCTTGAAGATGACACACCGAAAACGAGCTTGTTTGCCACATTTGGACCTTTGCATTGAAGATACCTGACTCAAGGTGCTCATCCGTCAGCTGAATCTCAAGCCGTTATTATAAAACAATCTAACTTGTATACAAGACGCAGATGATAATAACACACGAATGGACCATGTAAGCAGTTTCATTCTTTCAAGTCTCGTGATAAAGAGATAGATTGCATATCTGTACACGTAGCTAACCGATGCTGCCTAGTTGACTTAAATCCACCAATCTCCTCGTTACATATTTTTTGATGTCTTCCGATCCATGTGTGACTAAATACAAACATAGACTACTTTTCGGAGCTATAGATTATGATGGGTTATACCGTAATCTTATAGCTGCAACTTTTTAAATTTAAACGGGACGCTGTTTTGATGCCGAAGTTGTCCCAACTTGGTAAAAGCTATCCTAATCGTATTCATTATCATCATAACCAAATCCTTTATTTCGGTCGAGTACATAAAAGACTTACGAAATCGTTTTCGGTCAGCTCAGCTAAAGAGGAGCTTCTGCACTTTTTTAGCCATTTTCTTCTTTAAAACCATGCAAAAAGACTGGACCTCTTATTTTTCTCGCTTTCCGTATTCCTATGATTGGTTTTACTTACTGGTACCCTCCGTGCGCATTGTCGGCTTGTCAACAGCTGTAGTGGACTAGCCACCAACCAACTGAATGCTTATCTCGCGAGAACCCTGGTGAGTCAGTTTATTAGGTTAGCATTGTTTTAGTTCCGGAGGCCGTGGGAATCATGGGCATTGGGAGAACGATGGTGATTAACTTGTCTGTCTATTGGACAAAGCTTTCATGCCCTTTTGACGACGGTTTTTCAGTGACGTGTGCAACTGGAAGCCAAATTCTTGCTTAGTCGGCATATTTTTCATCCAGCCTCGTACAGGTTTTTGTGTTTGGCAACCATGAATCACACTGTCAAAGTGCGATTCATGAAATCGTACGTACGTTATAGAAGTAAGCGGAGTTTGAAACAACTTTGGTTGTGTTCTGTAGAAGACAGTCGCTGAGGTTGCAGATTGCCTGTTCCATTGGACCACCATTCTGCATAAAAGGATCATCCTAACGAGGGCCTAAGTTTCTGATCTTGAAACTCGTTCCAAAGACTGCGCGACTTTCTCCACAAAACATCGTATGCGTTCCAGTGTATATGCCTTTTTCCAGTATGTGGTCGGTGTATTCTTACAGCGACCAAGAATCACTCCTATGAGACTTACACGCTGTTCATTACTAATATGAAGGTACCACTTCTTTGACCACCCCTTTGATTGCATCAAGATGAGCCTGAGTCACCTAAGCTGTAACGATGTATGGCAGTGATTTTCATCCATTTCGTGGGAATGGGGCAAACAATGGGAGTCATTATATGAAATTCATGGAATAACTTGACTGGAGGCTTCTCCCAATAGATCTAGATCTCAGATTTAGGTTCATGGAACAGAATGGGTTGAATTTCAAAACTAGACTTCGTGCTCCAATCACGAACAATTTTGTTCGCGCAGCAAGTTGCTAAAATGCTGTTGATAGTAAACGAACCGAAGGATACACCCGTGTGTTTTAGGTGATAAAGTGATGACCCTTGAGCAAGTCGGCGACGATTGAGATTTTCATGACCATTATTTCTAAAGCAAATCGAGTGAAAGAAGAACAGGACATTGTTACCGACTCCGTGACTATTTCAAAGCGACAGTACCGAATTAAGGGACTTCGACCACAAATGAAACATAGACTTGATCAACTGCTCCACCGTCATGACCAGAAAAGTCAAATACATTGAATTGTGGAAGATAATTCAGCTGATGCTGTCTCTTCATTTTGGACAATCAATTAGTTATTGTGACTTCAACATCATCAAAGTAACTGGTATTGAGAGCCGCAAAAACCAGCTTAATTGCGAATCGACTTATCTGTCAAGCGGCAAATGATGCTGGTGATGATGTTATTGCGGTTCCTGTAACCAAAGGTTTGCTCTCGTATGGATTTGGATCTGGAAGCAATTAACATAAAACTGGGGAGAATGAAAGAATGAATCATACACAGAAGAACAGTAGAAGAAATGTAGGTGGAAAAACTGACGGAATTACACTGAAACTGTTGCTGGCGCACTTAAACTTTCGGTTAATGCGGAAGCTTAGTAAAATCAGCCCCGTAGCAGAGCTAGATGCAGTGTACCACGGAGTATAATAAGAAACGACTGTTGTTTGTTTGTTTGTTCAGCTCCTCGAGGAACCAATCAAACTGTGGGACTATGCTCAATCGTAAGCAGTTCCCAAGCAAATTTATTCAAACACTGTTGTCTTCCTTTGTATCCGTTTTGCCTTTTTGAGATCAAAATTCGGTGTGTGCCTCATCGGAACCTCTCATTTGATAACAGTTGTAGACCCATGGAAAAGCTGTTGTCTATGTGCGCACTTGCAAAGCGTACACCGAACACGGCCGTAGTGACGTCTGAGACAGGCATTTGTGGGCGTAGATTAAGTGTATGCAAACAACTGTATTTATTTGTAGCTCAAATGCATTTCCATTATAATGTTTGGCGATTTCGATTATATAATCTCAACGATACTTGCACATATGTCCTTTTTCCACACAAACACTTGTAGCTCTTATTACGAATGACCAGTTGATTTTTGTGAGTCCCAGAAGATACCTCAGTCGAGTGGATAAATTACTACTTGCACCCATTTTTGGAAAGTGCTGTTCAGTGCCAATATTTCATCGTCACTAATTCCGTGTACAATGAAAGGTGTTTGAAGTACTATTTTTGCTTTCGTGCTGTTTGAGAACTAACAATTTCCCCGGCTGCAACTGTTTTTTTGTTTTACAGCTTAAACTCTGCTTGTTTAGAATCATTACAGATGTACAATACATATATGGTTTGAGCTAGCGACGATAGTGTACAGTTTACTTATCAGTCTCTCATCGATTCGCTCAGGTACATTCCTGTTCACATTTACATCTTTGACCTAGTTCTTCATCAAAGGCCATGGTACAAACCTGTGTGACCGTTTTGTTTTACCCATCATTTGATTACAGCTGGACAACAGATGTGATAAAACAACGACAAATACAGTGTAATCTCATTGAATTAATCTACATCTGGCTTGTTCAGCAGTGTGTTCTCCAGCTGTATGACGCAACCGTTTTATGTGCTAATCACTTGGTAAACCGAATACATTTTGTTTTCCGGCTGCTTAAACGCTTTCTTCATCACTAACCACGTGTGTCACGTGTGCCATAAGAAAACGTTAGTTCACCCCCATACACGTCATTGCTGTCGCAGCTCTACGTAAAGCGAATTCCGATCCAATCTGAATTGGTACACATGATCTGCGTATATACCTTCGCAGTAGTTATATGCCAACGTTTCGTAGAATTAGTTTATTTCATGTTGAGATGCGCCCAACAAATGGCACCTGGTAGTATGTTTGGCAAACCACCCGTGACGTTAATCTTAATCTACAATCAAACATCTTTTCGTATATTTGATTGCATTCGCTTTATATCATACCCTCATGTGACAGAAGGGCCTTTGAAGACTTCCAGCCCATATTTTATTGACTAGTGTCCATACTACAAGCTTACATTTTCGCAACCATCATTGACTTTTTGTGAACGTGTACACAGTATTTCGCATTTGATGTAGTCAGATGAGTTTTTGCAAATCTATCCATGGTCTCGATGGTTGCTCATTAGCAGAAAAGTGGTTGGGGATGTTAGCAGATTCTCTGATAGTGAAACGGATCTCTCTGGTCTTAACCAATCGACCACAGGGTAGTTCAGTGGTAATAATCTCAGCTACCAATCATAAGGTAGTGGGTTCGAGTTCTAATTACTCTGACTGTTCTTGATGTCTGGACTTGAACAGTTTGTCAGCTTCATACTCCACGGTAACTCAGTTACATGACAACATGCACTTTGTAGGTTGAAAATTGTCTATTGGCGTCGGGCAAGTGATCTATGCTTTCGTTAAAAGCGATCTGGCAACACATACTATGTAAGATCAGACTGCATGAGCGGCTACTCGTTAACGAATTATGGTGACATCAACTTGTCCTGCTTGCCTTACATTAGTTAGGTCATGCATTGATTTATCGTTTACGTGGTTTTCGGGTGAGGGGCAGTATCATTCGGACTTGTGAGCGGCGATGTCTTCGCATAATTCCTTTGGTTCTTATCTCGCAATTTCCATTCACTCCTTTTGTTGTGTGCCGACCGCCGACATATTCTCCTTTATTTTAATATATGAGGCAAACACTACTAACCATACGCACTTCTTTCCTTGTGAGCAACCATTGCAAACACCTGTTTTTCCAAGTATGTATCAATTGGTGTAAATTCGAGTCTCTACTTCTTCACATGATAGTTCGGCTCGATTGATGGCCTACGATTCACCCAGTGCCTTATGATCAAACATACGCCTCTATGTGTACAATGGCTTGATTTGTTCATACAATTTTGATGTTCGCTTAAAGGCGCAAATGATGCCGAAGGGTTGATTGGAGTGACGAATTGTTGTGTTTCAGGTGGGCACTCCAAGACACTACTACCACTAACTTGCATGCAAACTGTGCAATTTTACATTGATAAAGAAAATACCCTCAGAAGGATGGTGTTGCTGTCAGCAGATATTTCCATGGACCACTTTAGGAAAGGTCATTGGGCATAGAATGTTCTATAAGAAATGCACTGATGATGTCGTTTATGTAAACGGTTGTACTGTGGATCTCGAAAGTGTGCTTGTTGTGGCAAACAGAACACCCTGTGGTCCCAGCTGCACCTTCGAGGTTGAAAATGATGGACCTATATTCTCCCCAGATGTGACACTAAGTCATCGTGCGGATGGCTGAGTTGAAAAAAGTTTTCTTGGGAGGGGAACTTGGAATGTCTAATGTAAACATTTTTCAACCACGTTCCTCTCATGCCGAGAGAAAACTTCACTGGTGGTTTGACACAGTGATCTATGGAACCGCTAACACGATCATAATATGGTTGGGGTTGAGATGACCTTCCTACGGCGGACGTTCATCTAGACCGCCCGTATCGGAAAACATCAATATACAAACAGATTTGACAGTACCGACAATGAAGGGTTGGTAGGCGAAAAAGAAGTTGGTTTATGTATAATGTCGGATGACAAACGAGAATTTTTCACTGAACTCGTGCCCTATAGAATAGGTAACGCGTTTGAAAAGACCTACGGTGCGGCACAATTCCCAGTTTACTTCATATCCAACCCCAATGGTTTGCGTACAATTCAAAGACAGGTATTTTGCACTTGTTCTTTCACATGCCTATATGGAGCGAGTTACATGTGTCGCTTAACCAGAGGATACGTGAACAGCATCCCATGTGGTAGACTGAAGAAGTGAAATCCATTACTAACGCCACTATAGACATCTCTTCTACTCGATTTACCAGTTTTTCTTCCCGGAACTGGCTTTCTTGTCCTTTTGTCGTTTGCCTCGTTATCGATTCAAAGGATTCAAATTTGGTGTTGTAGCCACCGCGGAGCAAACGAAATTCGGTCGAGAGTATGAGTTCTGACCCTACGGTTACTTATTATCTACTTGACAGTTCTGAAAATCAGTTTGTACACGTAATTATCCTCTCATCAAAAATTGACGAAATCTTGTGACCACTTGTTTGGCTTTGTTCACTTTATAACCACCGAAAGTACTCGTATCCGGATAATAGTTCGGTCATGTTAATGTGAGATCAGTGGTGCACTGTTCAACACACTTCCTTCATGAAAAATCGGTTGGAGTTAAAATCCTAGTCGTGACAAAGATATGCACTACTGAGAGCGAGGCTCGTGTCTACTACTTTTTGCAGAAGGCTGACTAGAAAATCCACTGAACTGCGAAGGATGTGAACAACCGTGAATGTTTTTCCAATTAAATCAACCAAATCCAAAACTTCCTATCAGTAATCATTTTTGACGAATTGTAATTTGTCCTGATGATCCATAACCGGAAACAGATTGTCCGCCAAATAACCCTCTACATTTGATGAACTCACGGGGTCTATTCGAAAATTTGAGCTGACGTAGACAAAACAATATTGCTATTTTTGCTAGTTAACTGCTGACTCATGCGGAAAATGTTGCTCCACCTTGTAAGCTGGTTCATGTACGATTCATTTCGTCTAGTTAACTATTTATGTTTCTCCTGTTATTTACAGCTTAGTCAAGTGCTAGAGCAAATCTACATCTGACTCCTGATATTCGTTTATATTGCATTTTTTACTGACGCCGATTTTTACGTTGATTGCATATAAAATGGCAGATGTAAAAATTTACCCTTGCCTTAGATATTGGCTATAATGCAGTCGTGGCGTCCTCATGTACCAGATCACGTTTACTTGTTATTGATCGGTTTTATCTATAACCCAGTACATCGTTCTCTCAAATTGTCCACTTGGTCCATTAAGTCTTCCAGTTGGAGCTCGATTGTCTGCAACCTTCTCTCTTTGTAATCATTTACTGACTAATCGGGATGATTTAGTTTCTGATCATTGTGTTAGGCAGAATGTGTAAGTATGTGGTTTGTACCGTTACTCCACAGTGCTGTTCACTTTTTTTCTTCATCAAATTGTTTTTGAGGATAGATGCTTTTTTCTTTTATTCAATAGTGACTCAACGACGCGTAGTTGTTAACGAGGCTGATAGCCATACAGATGGTCGTCGCACTAGACATCGATTAGCTTAAATGTTTCAGATTAGGTCTGAACAGTATACATCCTCGTACCGCAAAATATGCAGCATGCTACTAACCATTTTATTGCTGAAGATCTGAAATTGCAACGCTAATGTTTGCTGTCGTTCGCTGATTGTTTCCATAGAAGCGTCTCTTCAATTATCCTTTCATTTCTGAGTCGGGTTCTCATGCGTTCCCATTGCCATGTGGCCTACTTTACCTGCGCACGTTTGAATACGTTATTCTATGATAGACGGCTTATTACATAAACACACGGTTTTTGAGGTCAAGGCCATGCAGTACCATTTGGTGTATCCGTACCAGTTTGCTTGTTGATCCGAAATTGCACTTCAAATTTTTTAGAGGTCAGCTACTACGTTACAGTTTCCTTATGTGCCACATCAATTAACTGGTGTTTGTTTCCATTGATCACGATCGATTACATGTGCGATCGTCAGATAATTCTGTAGTTCGTTACAGGTCTTCCGGTTTGTGCGGTAGTGTCGAAGTTACTAGCACTCTTGTGAGACTTTGTAGCTCCATCTCAATTCCATCTTTGTTTTATTATATAAGCCTAAGAGACTATAAGTATATTTTATGAGTACATATGAGACAGCGCCGATCATTTGAATATATCCTCAATTATTGACAATTAGTACTTGTACAATCTTTTTGTGGGAAATTAGCTTAATTTCTGACATGACTATTAACGCTTTCATGTCTGTCAACTCCCCACAGCACGATGACTAGATATTGGGGAATTGCTTGATTTACACTCATGGCGAGAGTGCGTAGAACATTCCCCCCCCTAACATTTATCACAGTCTGCAACACCGTCTTGCGTCCCATCAGCCAATGGTGGTTTAATCGATTTTATTAGTGGATCGGCACTTTTGGTGTGACCTAGACACAGCAGCACGGTGACTGATCGTGTAAATCTACTTTTGGAAGTTGACCATAATGCGTCAGCTCAAATTAGAACTCCCAGAGAGCTGCTAGGCGAATTTTGCTCTCTAGCTGATGTTCGTCAATGCTACTCACTTCCGTTCATACCGACTTTCGTCGTGGACGAAACTATGGTTAACTCTTTAGTTAGTTCACGAAAGACAAGTGTTGCCGTTCTCCTGGGAGGTAAAGTGTCCCAGGTGGACAATGTTGTTGACAGGGTAATACTTACACTTTCCAAGACGCAGACTATGTAATATTTTTTGTTCTGCCCATACTTTTGTGATATACGTTACCCCTTTAACACAGGAAAGTTTGCCACAGCATAGTGTCCATAATTTTGCTCTGTATATTAAAGTTATGGAGATTGTTAGCCGGTTAGTGTTTGCGGTATCACTGATGGGAAGTTAAGTTAGTTGTTCGTTCGTTTACTGTACTGAAATCTTTGTTTACCATTCAGTGATGCACGTTGGATGGTATCAGTGAGTAGGTGACGAGGACTGTAGTAGGCTGATTTTGATATTTCAGATCACAAGTTCATTCGCCTAAAAAGTAAATCTCTTTGGATAGACAGGATGCTAATTACAAACATCAGCCCATTGTTTGCTAGCCTGTACATTTTCTAGGTCGTTCAGTCTTTCGACCTAAGATGTGATGTAATCTGCAGGCGACTCAACAATGAAAAATGGCACAGGCCCTAGTGAGTTGCGTACCGCAGGTTGTGCTCCTTTCCCTGATCGGGAACCTTGCGGACCATCCGGCTTCCTGCTGCAGACCAGAAGTGCAAAGTAATCTGGCTTAATGATGTTAATATTTGCATTGAAAATCATTAGTGAAGTGAAGCTGTGAAAGCCGTAGGCTGTCTGTGTATTTTCACTTGCCACTCAGCTGTTTAATTGTAATTACCTGTTTGTAATGTGTAGGTACCTTAAACTTGACTTCCTAACCACCTACTCTTGGAGATTTCATGCATTAGTTTTCACCCATCTTCCTTCTCCTGTTCCTTCTTACTGTTGTGGATTCGTTTTTATCTTATTTTGTGCATACTTCTTGTTGTGTTGTTGCTGGTACCATCGCGTTAGTATCGACTTCTGGCGTATTTTTATCACTGTCTATACGAGGCCGTTTTGCAAAACTACTTCCAATGTGACATCGCTTCAGTGTTCACAAATAATCTCAAATTTCATTACTCCTGTACATCTGTCCGCTTGATGAGTCGAATTTGTCGTTTTCCTTCGCAATCTAGACTTCTGGGTTTCACACTGGTTCCCCTAAACAGTACATAGTTAGGGTACCATTTTTCAATGTGTAGTTGTTTCTATTTAATGTGCAGTTGATCATTTTGAATTTATAAGCTATATGCTCTGTTTCGTAATGCATACTGGACAACCAACCCTTCTGATATTTTCATTTCAATATACAGTTGGATAAAATGCATATTCGAGTCGCGAAGTTTCCATTTCTAGCCAGTGCATCACACAATATTCACTGCTGTTCGACGCTGTCACATTTCGGCTGGTTATTGTTGGGCTAGCCAACCGTAGGCAGGGGCGACCGGGCTTCTACTCGCGACTGTGTGCTTGGTAGTCGAGCTCGTTACTATTATTCTTCCGCGAGTGAAGATTAGCGAGGGGTTATCTACTGTTATCTTATACGCGTGCCAAGTTGAGTATAAGGATTGTCTACGTCCAAATGAATCACATTCTCTGTGTACGATCGAAGTCTGTGAACAGATAATTCGCATTGCAGAATGCACTGATGGGTTTTAGTTTTGTGAAGCCAAGACGATTGATACGCGAGGCAGATGTTTAGTGGAACAATAGTCACTAATGTGTGTTCACATTACGCCTGGTCAACTGTTACACGGTTCTTACTAACATGCGACTTAAACTGCTACAAAACGGACATCGCGAGTTCTTCTTAAACCAGCACACGACAAGGTAAACGTACCTAGCGAACACTACTCAGGATCGCGAAAATTAGCCATTAGAATATGGATCTTATTTGTCTAAGATTAGTATTAGTGTTCTGATCAATATTGGACTGTGTACCACATGTACCATGATTCGTCCAAGTCATTACAAATCCGTCACAGCATATGATGCGACTTGTTTGTGTGCTCGTTACACTAACATCGTACCACTACGAACGATGGCGTTTTTGTTTCAATCACCAACGAACCATACAACCATTGTTTTTATCGAGTGTTGATGCGTCTTTTTTAAGGCTTGTGTCCCATGTGCTACATTCCATTTTCTACCACTCTTTTTCTTTCTTTCTTATCGAATACAGAGCAGTTACATCTGTCGGCTTCCCCAAAGCCACAGTACGTTCCAATACTTCCGAGCGACGCCTTACAATCCTCATCTCTTCGTCTGAATTCAAAAACCAATGGTCATATTACAGACCATGATAGTGCTTTTCAGCCGAGCAAAAATGGTGTTCCGATCACGCAGCCACCTGGCACCATCCCTATGGTAGAGAAGTCCGATCTTCACAGTGACTCAGGTCACTTTTCACCCAATCTAGAACCCGGTCCACTGGATAGCAGCTCTGCCAAGGACAACTCTCGTTACGAGTCTCGTCCAATTCATAATCGGCATTCAGCTGTTTCCACCGGCACCAATTCACCGGGTAGCGAGGATTTTCGAGGTGGTTCATCCACTTCTTACATGTCTCCAGCCTCTTCATCGTCTATAACCAAAGATTCACGAACCGAAGACGAAGTGGAGAAATTGCTTCGCAATAGCAGCCCTGAAAACAACCTGCAAGTTAACGGGCACCTGGTTTCAAACTGTGTTTCTAGTCCTCCAGCTCCCGAATGTCCATCAGGACCACGAAAATGCAAGCCTGGAATCGCATGCAAAACAGATACCGAACACCGGTTTAGTGATCAGCCTCGAACCGAAGAGGCGGCCACCCAGACATTGGAGGCACTCCAAAAATCAAACCAAGCAACATCCCGCTCCGTCGATTTGTCCGACACTTCCCAGCTTGCGAAGCTAACAATCCAACCAACTGTGGTCACTAATGGTGTGCGTGAAACTAAGTACGTACCTTATGACAATTTACCAGTTCCCATTACTCAACAGGCGATCTCCAATTCAGATTCTTTGCCACAAACTGACCGTGTTCTTTCTTCCAATCCACTCCAAACCAATGCACTGTCTCCGAATCGATACAGTGCGGTAACACGTTCCTCATTTCATTCGTTCTCATCCCCCCGGTGGAATGGCTTGAATGACTCCATGCTACAAACATCTCGAATGGTTGCGGGCACCACCATACAGGAAGAGGAGTTAGAAACTGATGAGCACACGCAATCACAAGCCTCTGCTCAAGCCACTTTGTCCAGCAAACCTGTCATAGTGGCTGGCAATCTACCTGTTGCCTCCAAACAACCGTACAGTCTCCCTAGTCACTTAGATCCCAATCTAGCCGCTGCAGTTGCGCAGGTCTCAGATGAAACGGGCACATCAGCGGCGGAACTGGTTGCTGGTTTAGCCGAAGTGCGCCGACGTCCAACAGATGCGAGAAATCGTCTTCGGCGCCTAGGACAAGAGCCGATTTATCGGTTCGGCCAAACAAAGGAAATGTTTGCAGAGTCTGATGGTTTGCCAAACCATGTGTCTAATAGATTGTCATTACCAGCGAACATCAATCTACCACCACATTTGTGGCGTCGAGCCACACAATTCCTGGAGGAGCCGATGTCCCGAAGAGAGAGGCGCTGTTCTCTGGTGAGTGGTTATTTAACTTCAAATGCATTTTCTGTTTAACTGTTATGGTCGTAACTTATGCAGTTCCAAGCTCGTGCACATTTGCTGTTTGGAACTGGTTGTTTACTTGTGCAATTCTGTCAAAGTTTCGGTTAGTTATTTCCATGTTATATATATATACGTATCGATCGTATAATGGGGCTTAATGTAGTTTTTGTGCATAATCGAATGAATATATTAACCTGACACCCTAGTTATTTTACATGCGTATCTATCACTACGGAGCATGAACCGTTACAATGTATGCTTGCTTTTGGGGAACAGGACGAAGCGCATTTCAGTCACCCACTATATGTATGCTGTCCGTTAAATAACACGCCTCCCCATCGGAACATGATAGGCAGTCCCCAGTGGCGTTGCTTACTTCTGCCTTGCTGGCGGCCATTTTGTTACCCAGAGTACATCTGCATTCATTATGTAATTTTTGACCCACCCATACATGTTTCTCAGCCCGAAAATTTGGCATGAGACTGGAGAACAATCCATCACGTGAGACGTATGATGTAATGTTAGTCACGCTTGGCCACGGTTGCCATTAACCGGGTAAGTGACTGTTTCAGCGATTGACTGTAGGCATATTGATTTGACAAGCTGTCTGCGTTCTTCGAACGGATCAATCAAGACGTGTATCGTAGTTTTGGGGCTCTCATTACCCATAACAAAATATTAGATAGTACTCTGTTGCGATATTGAAGTTCGTTAACGTAAGTGACTAAACGAGTGAGAAAAATGCAGCGCTGAATGAAGCGATAACCATTGTAGCTACATAGATGAAATAAACTTCATCATTAGGCAGGTTGCGTTTTAACCTGCCATTCTTACGGTTATAACGAGTTTGACCATTTTTGTCTATAATACTGTGGCGTTATTGATAAGTTACTGGGGATTTGATTGATTTAAGTTGCTTATCATTCACCTTGAATGGAACCTTTCACATTCAGATAGATTTTTCAGCCAGTCTTTTCGATGGGTACTGACTGGAAAGTCTATCTGACTGCGATCAATTCTGAATGCCGTTCACCGAATAATGTGGGGATATTCAATAAAGGTCAGTCGGTGGTGCTGGTGTATGCGTGTGGTCGTACGGTTATCCTAGTAACAGAATTGCCGAAGTTATCACTGGGCTGCTTTCTCTTTTACATCTTCACTATAAAAAAAAATTGAGACATTCATCAATCCACTATGTTTCGTGGAGGCTTCCGATGACTGGCAGTCCTCTTTTTGAATTTGCCCACTCGAAGCACACCAAAAGCTTACCACTCCGGTTTACTACTGGACATGATACGGCGGGAGTTTAAGAAAGCGCATGTTTACAGTTCGCTGTCATTGTTATCGAAGTGGCTGTTTGTGAGGAATGGCTCATGCAACGTCAGTGTTACTTGTCCGTCACGTTACAATGGGTGGGTATTTTTGTCTCATTTTTCAATCATTTCCGACTGTCCTATCTCGTGGCGACTAAACATTATAACACCGACTGACGTTTCGTAGTACTTGATTTGACAAGTTTGTTCAGGCGCGGTTACTTGTATACCACTGGTGGGATACTTCGTCCCCTTCCCTTCACACACCCGCCGTTCTAACGTGTTCAGTCCGTCATCCACGTCGAGCATTTACCAATTCACCACCTCCGCCTAAATAGTTGTCCGATCGATCAACATCAACTTTCGAGTAACGGCAAGTAATCGAATTACCGCATTTAGCTCGTGTTTGTCTGTCAGACGGCCCCATACACCTAGCCTGTCGATATCTCTGTAACCAATGCACGCATACCTGCTGTGGGAAGTTCTAAAGCATGAACTTACTTTTTCACGTGGACGCCTATATTTACATAACACGGATTTTCATGCTTATCTGTGTATAGTCAGTAACGAAAGTATGACACTGTCAACTGTGGTGATCTCTAAACCTGCGAGTATTTACGTTTCACTCGCATTATGAAGCTGATACTTGATATAGGTGAAACTTTTTGCTCTCAAATAAAAGGAGTGATGAGTTAGCAAATTATTTAACTGTATCACATCATGAATCTACTGATTTCACCTCTTCTTCCAGATGGACAGAGGTCGACTTAAGTGAATGCTCCAGTATGCATATTCAGAAAATTCATTGCATATTTCACGTTGAGGTGAATCATCTTGTTGACTTACGTAAATAAGAATCAGTGGACTGCTGGTTTGATTGTTGGTCACAACCCATCCTTATTTAGTTTACACTTTTGTTTCAATCGATATTTAGTCTTCAGCCTTTTTTCTGTAAGTTTATCGATTGGGAGACAGTTACCATTATACCGCAGTGTGGAAGCAACGAACGTGGTTCGCCATTCAGGTTTGATCAGGCCTAATCCAAGATTAATGACCCAACAGTTAGCTTAACTACAGATTATGCCAGTTGAGTACTTTTTTCCACGGGGCTAACTTTCGACAACTTATTCGACAGTTTCTGTTCTCCTCTGTGTTAGCATGTCGCATAGTTGCCCCCATTTTTTCCCAAACGCTGGCATAATCTTGACGTAGACGTATGGCGCTGACTACATACAATTTAATTCATAGTACTCTTATCTTTCAAAGAGTCTAGTTACCTTCGTGACGATTAATTTTCAGTACTGTATTCATGCTTATCTTGTAGCTGTTTGATTGACTACCTTTCTTTACAATTCTTGGTGTACACTTCCTTCGGCGGAATATGTGTGGTGAACCTATGAATGTGGTTTCTCCTGAATCGTCTCGACCATCTTCCTTCTTTGTGTACTACTTCAATGATGCTGCAGAGAAATACTTGTTCTTCTCCAACATCCTATCTGACCAGGGGTTTGTATAAGGAGAATAATAACCCTTCAAATCCAGACGGTCCGTAGCCCTCTCAAGACAACCTGTCGCTCCACGTTAATGAGTTCCGTTACAGCTCTTAATTACACTACGACTTATTTACCTATTTTTTGCATAGGACTAGACTTTCGTGATCCCAGGTGGAAGTTCAGGTGTGTGACGTCCGTTTGCAATCTTGTTTCATCATCATCATAACAGTCAAGCACCTGATCAGGACATACTGTAGCTCGGTCCGCCGCTCACCTTAACAGTAACGTGATATATCCTAGAAAATAACATTACCGAAAAGGTTAAAAATTAATAAAAGAAGACTAAACAGAAAAACTAGACTGTGGCACACCGCCATCTCAGATAGCGTTTTTAAACAGCGATTTGAGTGATCACGAGAACCCCAGCCAGGCAGGTGATACTTACTCACTTCATTCAGTGGAGCAGTCACGGTCTTCATATTTTCTGACCACGTTGTCGTTTGAGCACCACATAGTTTCACCTAACTGGTTTGCATGTTTCCGGCAGAGGATGTAAGTAAGACAATGTCATCCGCATACTCCAGATCGATCAATCTAGCGGCAGGAAGGAGCTCAACATCAAGCTCACTGGACTCCTCGAGCACACTTTCTAGAACGTTGGTCGTGACAAAAAAGGTGGGAATCGGACACCCTTGATGAACACCACTAGAAGTGACGAACGCCCAAGACAGTTCTCTATAAGCTCTCACTCTACTTGCAGAGAGAGCATACAGGGATCTCAAGAAATTCACATACTTCGCTTGAACTTCCTTAAGAGGACACTTCCAGAAAATGTTACGAGCAACTGGATGGAAAGCAGCCTTCAGGTCCAAAAAGATCACGACTGTCTATAGGAGTGCCGATGTTTCAAGATCCATCGTGAAGCAAAATCGGCCGGATGGGAATTCTGTCTATTCTTCGCGTGCTTGATTAGTTTGAAGACGGTAAGTAGTCCGACTAGCCTGGCACTGCTTTCTCATGAAGGATGTTCTCTTCTTCACTACTACTGTCCTCACGTTCCATTCCACTTGGTAAGGTTGTATGGTTGCATGTCACTTGAACACCTGGTTATGTTTTTTCACGAGGGTAATTCTTGTTGCCTCTCATCATATCTGTGTCGTACAAGTTCATGAGCGCAGTTTATTAGTAAAGGATTGCTTATCCAGTTTTTTTAAATATTTTTTTATCTGCCTATATATTTATATCACGCCAGCATTCCATTTGCTCTTTTATCTCTCAGTCGGAGATCGGTTTCGGGAAGCTAGAATCATACGCCAAACTGGACATGCTCGGTCAGGTGAGATTCTTACCCTTGCTTCATTTTCTCCTGGTGTCCAATGTTATTGCGTCTACACTGCTGAGCTTTTGCTTCCGTATGCTAAACAACACTGTACGTGAACTAGATGTTCGTTCTCTGTCGGTACCAATCCACTTATGGGTTTCATAAAGCGGTCGCTTCATCACCACAGGTAAAACCAATCCTAGACACGAGCGCGTTACCAGTAGTTTAATTTTTTGGTAGTCACATCTGCAGCACTTCCCTGTTGTTCTTGAATCTTAGGAGTGTTTCTGATTCGGTTGCCTGTGCACTTCTGAACTGGTCGTTCTTAAGAGAGTGCTGCAATACTCCATATATATATATAGACTGAATGGTTATCTACAGTGAACTATCTCAGACGATGTCCTGAGCCATCTAATGCCTTATCCGTCTAGATTTAGCTTTGAGTTATGACTTGAAAAGAGGTACTCCGTGTGGAGCGAACAGCTTTGTCAGAATGTTTACCGTATTAGCCTAACTCTTAACAAACTGCTGTGCGTGTGGTACTCGGTTTGATGTTTTTTACGTAACAAGACCAAACATTAACAAATGTAACCAATTTGATTGAAGTGCATTTCAACCACTCTCATACCAATTGATTATGATTTCCTTGCCTCTCCATCTTTCGTTGTGATTTTATCCGAACATTGCTGGGGTCAACCTTTAGCTAAGCAAAACGGACACCTTTTCAGTACGTTCCTATCAGCCGACTGCACGTATGTATGTGTATAGATTGCGTGTATGCACGCTCGCGTGTGCTTCATTAATTACGACCTGTTTCATCCACATTGGGCCAATCGATCCGCCATCTGTTTGGCCGTCCGTCTACATGATACACTCTGGCTCGATACAGGTTTCAGTTCGGATACGTGCACCTGACTAAACTTTGTTCGAGATGTTTAGCTGACTCGTTTCCGATAGAACGATATTTCTTTTGATTTGTTTTTCAGAAACGCGCCTTTTCGGACCAGACCGGTCTGTACAAGGCAGCAGAACAGCTGTGTATGTGCGTATGTTTATATGGAAATTAAACAGACACGGCAACCTCATTCTATTGCCACTTCCCCAAACAACCTCTTGACTATTTTGCTGTCTTTGCTTGAAAACAGTTCAATCTATCGCCGTCAGTTTACTGTATGCTACAAGCGGTGTTGCACATCGGTATTTGTAACTTCTTTAGCACACCGTCTTTCCTTAAGGTTGCTGCTTCACACAATTTGTCCCATGCTGTCAACGCTCGTGACATCATGACATCTATGGGTACATTTTATATGAACATTTCTCCTGGCCATTCGCCACTCAGATAGTTCGTTTTCTTATCTTTAAGCAATGAAATCCATTACGTTTCATCATCCGCCATGGTGGACGAATCCAAAGTATCATGACTGTTACAAATTGACCAACCTAGTGTATGGGCAATGCAGCTGGCAGTCTAGTGTTTCTTTTCACCGGATGAAAAGCTTATCCTACTGCAAAAATTGCTGTGAATGATTTTCAGTTTGTAAGAATTTGGATTCCTGCATCTTCATCGGTAACGTCGTGACTGATTGGTCTGTATTGGAAAGTGTATTTCCATAAGACAGAATCTGAGGAGAGTAAGTGTGCTGTTTTTGCCTACTTTGTTTTTTTGTGAGCACATTTCGGCCTGTTAATACTACATTTTAGAAATTCCGAATAGATATGGGCTAATTAATTGAACTGTGTAATTTGGTACATCGTACCAGATCCTGAACTTTCTTTGGAATTCATATGTCCATCTCTCCGACAATATCTATTTCACGTTCATTCAAATGTCATCGTAATTTGTAAAATGTGAAAGCAACCGGCGGGGACGAGCCTAGCGTCGAGCTTCTCTAACGCGTGTGTTCTGACTCGCTTTCAGTCGTCCCTAGTTTTTCGATTCACTGATCACGAGTGTATTCATCTATGAACGCTATATGCCTTCGCCTACCGATGGTGTCGGTAAAACAGTAGTGACTTCCAGTTTTCTTAAGTAAGACTATAAAATGTAATAATCATTGTGTAGAATGCGTGGATCTGTGTTTCACGCGTTACTGTACTCGGTTTTTGAATTGATGAGCATTCACAAGCAACATGTGACGATAATGATGGTCCCGCATCAACCACCACGTATAATTATGACTAAGCAGTTCTCAAGTATGGCTTGCTCTGTCGGTTTTTGGGGCAGCAGCGTAATAATGGTTTAGTGTAACCTTAAAAGGCGCAGTTCGAAATTTTTGTCAAACATTCTCAGTGTGCTTTCGGGTGTAATGTAATGCTAATGCGAAAGTCATCTGTATCGTCTTTCTAGTCTCTTAACCATAAACTGGTCAGGTCTCGTCAGAAATTCCGTTCGGTTCACACGGTGTAAATTAATTTTGACAGAAGGCGGGTAGTTTTTCACTCAGTGTGTTCGTCACTATTAAGACTTCACAATAACTTCGTGTAGACAATTGTTGCACAAGAAGATGTGGTTAAAAGCGGATACCCATACTCCAACCAGCATGGCTGTCGTTTGATGGACGATGTTTAGCACATCACAGAAAATTGGTCGGAGGTCATTACATGGCTTCCCATTTTATCTTGTTAGACGGCCGGCTGGCAATCGCGTCTATGACTGTTTATTTGTCCATTGTAAAGTGGGTATTACAAACGGACTTAGGGGTTTTTATGATGACGTTCATCATGCTCATTTTTTTGAAGGGAAGATAGTGGATGTTTCGTTTTTCCGTTTTGGCTGGTGAACACGAATGAAAGAGCGAGTTTTCAAAAATCATCCCAGAATAATTTATGCTTCTTTCTTGTCACTTTCCACTTGAGATTTATGTGCCTCTAGTTCACTTGAAATGGATTCCGGAACTTCTAATCAGAAAACCCTGCGTATATTGTGCACATCGTATCATAGCTATAGTCGCCAGCGCTTGCTAGGCCTGTGCACTACTCCAAACAACCAAACATCCGATATCAGCTGGATTGGAATAAAAGCAAGACGTGGACTCACCCACGTCGCGATTATCTTTCTTTCCTTGACTGCTTGATCGTGTGATAGTACGACATTCCCAAAGTGCGTATCACAGTTTTAACAGTTGCTTTTCAAGGCTCTGAGGAAGTTGCGGAAGTTGAATACCGCAGGGGTGGCCGCTTGTTCTGGTGCTCCAGGTCTGCGATACAATTCGACAGTGCACATGCTGTTTGAATATGATTATGTTATTTGTAATCAGCGGAGAGGAACTTGGATTACTGGCCACAACTTTCGCGACGGCGGCGTCCAAATTTGGGTTGGATATCGACACACGTAAGATTTTTTCTTTTTAAACCTTCTCCTGACGGAGGTGGTGCGTCTACACCCGGAATCTGCATCAATGGAGTCAACGTGGACAGTTGCATAAACCTCAGACACTCGTGCTGACCATATTCCTCCTGATAGTACGGCTCAAGACTGTCCTCCCATGATGTAAAATTGACACTACAGTACAAAGGAATTTTTCGGATAACGTTTTTGTATCACAACCTCTGACCACCGGAATTTCGCCTACTTGCTTTCAATTAGCTTTACAGCAGCTGTTTTGGAATCCGGCCATCTCTCATCCTACAGAATTGTCTTAACAAACAGGGTTGATTGTGCATCAGCTTAGCTTCAATCCCGTCCTTGTCCGTTCGTCGACGTACCTCAGTGTTCGGAACCATGTCTGACCACCGAATATCCAAGATACGCCTTAGACGATGAAGACAGAAACGGCTCAGATACTGCACATTCTGTTGATACAATGTCTGAGGTTCATTGATGCACAATAGCTTAGACAGCACCTTTGAGCCATAGACTAGCAGCTTTTCTTTCATTGTCGAGCTGTAGTTTTTCCGGACGCGTCTTTCAGGATGTCCTAAAGAGAGGCTGGCTTTAATCATGAGAGCTTGCAACTCGCAGTCCACAGACAGATCTGCCGACAGATTGTCTCCCAATTAGGAGAGGCATGCGCATCTATCCACGATGAGCAAGTGAATAGTGTGAGTAGGCAATGCTTCGTCAGTGTATTGACCTTTATAACATTAAAGCAGTCTCGTTATAGTCGATGGCGATGTAATTCATCACTGAAAGAACAACGATGAAAACCATGTTGCTGCATTGCATGTGCATCCAAACTCATTCTCTTCTATACACAGGACTGGGAATTCACCTGCCGG